>CM060128.1:24693011-24725511 GCA_030522415.1 Channallabes apus | reverse complement strand
GTTCCTGTGTGTGTGTGTGGTGTTCCTGTGTGTGTGTGTGGTGTTCCTGTGTGTGTGTGTGTGTGTGTGGTGTTCCTGTGTGTGTGTGTGGTGTTCCTGTGTGTGTGGGGGGGTGTTCCTGTGTGTGTGAGTGTGTGGGGGGTGTTCCTGTGTGTGTGAGTGTGTGGGTGGTGTTCCTGTGTGTGTGAGTGTGTGTGTGGTGTTCCTGTGTGTGTGAGTGTGTGTGTGGTGGTGTTCCTGTGTGTGTGTGTGGTGGTGTTCCTGTGTGTGTGTGTGGTGGTGTTCCTGTGTGTGTGTGTGTGGTGTTCCTGTGTGTGTGTGTGTGGTGTTCCTGTGTGTGTGTGTGGTGTTCCTGTGTGTGTGTGTGTGGTGTTCCTGTGTGTGTGTGTGGTGTTCCTGTGTGTTTGTGTGTGTGTGTGTGTGTGTGTGGTGTTCCTGTGTGTGTGTGTGTGGTGTTCCTGTGTGTGTGTGTGTGGTGTTCCTGTGTGTGTGGTGTTCCTGTGTGTGTGTGTGTGGGTGGTGTTCCTGTGTGTGTGGGTGGTGTTCCTGTGTGTGTGTGTGTGTGTGTGGTGTTCCTGTGTGTGGTGGTGGTGTTCCTGTGTGTGGGGTTGGTGTTCCTGTGTGTGTGTGTGTGTGGTGTTCCTGTGTGTGTGTGTGGTGTTCCTGTGTGTGTGTGGTGTTCCTGTGTGTGTGTGTGGTGTTCCTGTGTGTGTGTGGTGTTCCTGTGTGTGTGTGGTGTTCCTGTGTGTGTGTGTGTGTGTGTGTGTGTGTGGTGTTCCTGTGTGTGTGTGTGTGTGTGTGTGTGTGTGTGTGGTGTTCCCGTGTGTGTGTGTGTGTGTGTGTGATGTTCCTGTGTGTGTATGTGTGTGTGGGTGGTGTTCCTGTGTGTGTGTGGGTGGTGTTCCTGTGTGTGTGTGTGTGTGTGGTGTTCCTGTGTTTGTGGGTGGTGTTCCTGTTTGTGTGGGAGTGTGTGGTGTTCCTGTGTGTGGGAGTGTGTGGTGTTCCTGTGTGTGGGAGTGTGTGGTGTTCCTGTGTGTGTGGGAGTGTGTGGTGTTCCTGTGTGTGTGGGAGTGTGTGGTGTTCCTGTGTGTGTGGGAGTGTGTGGTGTTCCTGTGTGTGTGTGGTGTTCCTGTGTGTGTGTGTGTGTGTGTGTGGTGTTCCTGTGTGTGTGTGTGTGTGTGGTGTTCCTGTGTGTGTGTGTTTGTGGTGTTCCTGTGTGTGTGTGAGTGTGTGGTGTTCCTGTGTGTGTGGTGTTCCTGTGTGTGTGGTGTTCCTGTGTGTGTGTGGTGTTCCTGTGTGTGTGTGGTGTTCCTGTGTGTGTGTGTGTGTGTGTGTGTGTGTGTGTGTGTGTGGTGTTCCTGTGTGTGTGCGTGGTGTTCCTGTGTGTGTGTGTGGTGTTCCTGTGTCTGTGTGTGTGTGTGGGTGGTGGTGTTCCTGTGTGTGTGTGTGGTGGTGTTCCTGTGTATGTGTGGTGGTGTTCCTGTGTGTGTGTGTGTGTGTGTGTGGGTGGTGGTGTTCCTGTGTGTGTGTATGTGTGGGTGGTGGTGTTCCTGTGTGTGTGTGTGGGTGGTGTTCCTGTGTGTGTGTGTGTGTGTGTGTGGTGTTCCTGTGTGTGTGTCTGTGTGGGTGGTGTTCCTGTGTGTGTGTGTGTGTGGTGGTGTTCCTGTGTGTGTGGTGGTGTTCCTGTGTGTGTGGTGGTGTTCCTGTGTGTGTGTGTGGTGTTCCTGTGTGTGTGTGGTGTTCCTGTGTGTGTGTGGTGTTCCTGTGTGTGTGTGGTGTTCCTGTGTGTGTGTGGTGTTCCTGTGTGTGTGTGGTGTTCCTGTGTGTGTGTGTGGTGTTCCTGTGTGTGTGTGGTGTTCCTGTGTGTGTGTGTGTGTGTGTGGTGTTCCTATGTGTGTGTGGTGTTCCTGTGTGTGTGTGGTGTTCCTGTGTGTGTGTGTGGTGTTCCTGTGTGTGTGTGTGTGTGTGTGTGGTGTTCCTGTGTGTGTGTGTGTGTGTGTGTGTGTGTGTGTGTGTGTGTGTGTGTGTGGTGTTCCCGTGTGTGTGTGTGTGTGGTGTTCCTGTGTGTGTGGGTGGTGTTCCTGTGTGTGTGGGTGGTGTTCCTGTGTGTGTGGGTGGTGTTCCTATGTGTGTGGGAGGTGTTCCTGTGTGTGTGTGGTCTTCCTGTGTGTGTGTGTGGTGTTCCTGTGTGTTTGTGTGTGTGTGTGTGTGTGTGTGTGTGTGGGTGGTGTTCCTGTATGTGTGTGTGTGTGTGGTGTTCCTGTGTGTGTGTGTGGTGTTCCTGTGTGTGTGTGTGTGTGTGTGTGGGTGGTGGTGTTCCTGTGTGTGTGTGTGTGTGGTGGTGTTCCTGTGTGTGTGTGTGGTGTTCCTGTGTGTGTGTGGTGTTCCTGTGTGTGTATGTGTGGTGTTCCTGTGTGTGTGTGTGTGTGTGTGTGTGTGTGTGTGTGGTGTTCCTGTGCGTGTGTGTGGTGTTCCTGTGTGTGTGTGGTGTTCCTGTGTGTGTGTTGTGTTCCTGTGTGTGTGTGTGTGTGTGTGGGTGGTGGTGTTCCTGTGTGTGTGGGTGGTGGTGTTCCTGTGTGTGTTGGTGTGTTTGGTGTTCCTGTGTGTGTGTGTGTGTGTGTGTGTGTGTGTGTGTGTGTGTGTGGTGTTCCTGTGTGTGTGTGGTGTTCCTGTGTGTGTGTGTGTGTGTGTGTGTGTGGTGTTCCTGTGTGTGTGTGGTGTTCCTGTGTGTGTGTGTGGTGTTCCTGTGTGTGTGTGGTGTTCCTGTGTGTGTGTGGTGTTCCTGTGTGTGTGTGGGTGGTGTTCCTGTGTGTGTGGGTGGTGTTCCTGTGTGTGTGGGAGGTGTTCCTGTGTGTGTGTGTGGGGGGGGTGTTCCTGTGTGTGTGGGGGGGTGTTCCTGTGTGTGTGGGGGGGTGTTCCTGTTTGTGTGTGGGTGGTGTTCCTGTGTGTGTGTGTGTCTTTGTGGTGTTCCTGTGTGTTTGTGTGTGTGTGTTTGTGTGTGGTGTTCCTGTATGTGTGTGTGTGGTGTTCCTGTATGTGTGTGGGTGGTGTTCCTGTATGTGTGTGGGTGGTGTTCCTGTATGTGTGTGGGTGGTGTTCCTGTATGTGTGTGGGTGGTGTTCCTGTGTGGGTGGTGTTCCTGTGTGTGGGTGGTGTTCCTGTGTGTGGGTGGTGTTCCTGTGTGTGTGTGTGTGGGTGGTGTTCCTGTGTGTGTGTGTGTGGGTGGTGTTCCTGTGTATGTGTGTGTGTGTGGTGTTCCTGTGTATGTGTGTGGGTGGTGTTCCTGTGTGTGGTGTTCCCGTGTGTGTGTGTGTGTGGTGGTCCTGTGTGTGTGTGTGTGGTGTTCCTGTGTGTGTGTGTGTGTGTGTGTGTGGTGTTCCTGTGTGTGTGTGTGTGTGTGTGTGGTGTTCCTGTGCGTGTGTGTGGTGTTCCTGTGCGTGTGTGTGGTGTTCCTGTGTGTGTGGGTGGTGGTGTTCCTGTGTGTGTGTGTGTGTGTGGGTGGTGGTGTTCGTGTGTGTGTGTGTGTGGGTGGTGGTGTTCCTGTGTGTGTGTGTTTGGTGTTCCTGTGTGTGTGTGTGTGTGTGGTGTTCCTGTGTGTGTGTGGTGTTCCTGTGTGTGTGTGGTGTTCCTGTGTGTGTGTGTGGTGTTCCTGTGTGTGTGTGGTGTTCCTGTGTGTGTGTGTGTGGTGTTCCTGTGTGTGTGTGTGTGTGTGTGGTGTTCCTGTGCGTGTGTGTGGTGTTCCTGTGTGTGTGTGGTGTTCCTGTGTGTGTGTTGTGTTCCTGTGTGTGTGTGTGTGTGTGTGTGTGTGTGTGTGGGTGGTGGTGTTCCTGTGTGTGTGGGTGGTGGTCTTCCTGTGTGTGTGTGTGGTGTTCCTGTGTGTGTGTGTGGGTGGTGTTCCTGTGTGTGTGTGTGTGGGTGGTGTTCCTGTGTGTGTGTGTGGTGGTGTTCCTGTGTGTGTTGGTGTGTTTGGTGTTCCTGTGTGTGTGTGTGTGTGTGTGTGTGTGGTGTTCCTGTGTGTGTGTGGTGTTCGGGTGTGTGTGTGTGTGTGTGTGTGTGGTGTTCCTGTGTGTGGGTGGTGTTCCTGTGTGTGTGTGTGGTGTTCCTGTGTGTGTGTGGTGTTCCTGTGTGTGTGTGGTGTTCCTGTGTGTGTGTGTGTGGTGTTCCTGTGTGTGTGGGTGGTGTTCCTGTGTGTGTGGGAGGTGTTCCTGTGTGTGTGTGTGGGGGGGGGTGTTCCTGTGTGTGTGGGGGGGTGTTCCTGTGTGTGTGGGGGGGGTGTTCCTGTTTGTGTGTGGGTGGTGTTCCTGTGTGTGTGTGTGTCTTTGTGGTGTTCCTGTGTGTTTGTGTGTGTGTGTTTGTGTGTGGTGTTCCTGTATGTGTGTGTGTGGTGTTCCTGTATGTGTGTGGGTGGTGTTCCTGTATGTGTGTGTGTGGTGTTCCTGTATGTGTGTGGGTGGTGTTCCTGTATGTGTGTGGGTGGTGTTCCTGTGTGAGTGTGTGTGGGTGGTGTTCCTGTGTATGTGTGTGTGGGTGGTGTTCCTGTGTATGTGTGTGGGTGGTGTTCCTGTGTGTGGTGTTCCCGTGTGTGTGTGTGTGTGGTGGTCCTGTGTGTGTGTGTGGTGTTCCTGTGTGTGTGTGTGTGTGGTGTTCCTATGTGTGTGTGTGTGTGTGTGTGTGTGGTGTTCCTGTGCGTGTGTGTGGTGTTCCTGTGCGTGTGTGTGGTGTTCCTGTGTGTGTGGGTGGTGGTGTTCCTGTGTGTGTGTGTGTGTGGGTGGTGGTGTTCGTGTGTGTGTGTGTGTGGGTGGTGGTGTTCCTGTGTGTGTGTGTGTGTGTTTGTGTGGTGTTCCTGTGTGTGTGTGTGTGTGTGTGTGGTGGTCCTGTGTGTGTTGGTGTGTTTGGTGTTCCTGTGTGTGTGTGTTTGGTGTTCCTGTGTGTGTGTGTGTGTGTGTGTGTGGTGTTCCTGTGTGTGTCTGGTGTTCCTGTGTGTGTGTGGTGTTCCTGTGTGTGTGTGTGGTGTTCCTGTGTGTGTGTGTGGTGTTCCTGTGTGTGTTTGTGGTGTTCCTGTGTGTGTGTGTGTGGTGTTCTTGTGTGTGTGTGTGTGTGGTGTTCCTGTGTGTGTGTGTGGTGTTCCTGTGTGTGTGGGGGGGTGTTTTTTGTGTGTGTGAGTGTGTGGGGGATGTTCCTGTGTGTGTGAGTGTGTGGGTGGTGTTCCTGTGTGTGTGAGTGTGTGGGTGGTGTTCCTGTGTGTGTGAGTGTGTGGGTGGTGTTCCTGTGAGTGTGTGGGTGGTGGTGTTCCTGTGTGTGTGTGTGGTGGTGTTCCTGTGTGTGTGTGTGGTGGTGTTCCTGTGTGTGTGTGTGTGGTGTTCCTGTGTGTGTGTGTGGTGTTCCTGTGTGTGTGTGTGGTGTTCCTGTGTGTGTGTGTGGTGTTCCTGTGTGTGTTGGTGTGTGGTGTTCCTGTGTGTGTGTGTGTGTGGTGTTCCTGTGTGTGTGTGTGTGTGGTGTTCCTGTGTGTGTGTGTGTGTGTGTGTGTGTGTGGTGTTCCTGTGTGTGTGTGTGTGTGGTGTTCCTGTGTGTGTGTGTGTGGTGTTCCTGTGTGTGTGTGTGGTGTTCCTGTGTGTGTGTGTGGTGTTCCTGTGTGTGTTTGTGGTGTTCCTGTGTGTTTGTGTGTGTGTGTGTGTTTGTGTGTGTGTGTGTGGTGTTCCTGTATGTGTGTGTGTGTGGTGTTCCTGTGTGTGTGTGTGTGTGTGTGTGGGTGGTGGTGTTCCTGTGTGTGTGTGTGGTGGTGTTCCTGTGTGTGTGTGGTGTTCCCGTGTGTGTGTGTGGGTGGTGGTGTGTGTGTGTGTGAGTGTGTGTAATGGTGTTCCTGTGTGTGTTGGTGGTGGTGTTCCTGTGTGTGTGTGTGTGTGTGTGTGTGGTGTTCCTGTGTGTGTGTGTGTGTGGTGTTCCTGTATGTGTGTGTGTGGTGTTCCTGTGTGTGTGGGTGGTGGTGTTCCTGTGTGTGTGTGTGTGTGTGTGTGTGTGGTGTTCCTGTGTGTGTGTGTGTGTGGTGTTCCTGTGTGTGTGTGTGGTGTTCCTGTGTGTGTGTGTGTGTGTGTGGTGTTCCTGTGTGTGGTGGTGGTGTTCCTGTGTGTGGGGTTGGTGTTCCTGTGTGTGTGTGTGTGTGGTGTTCCTGTGTGTGTGTGTGGTGTTCCTGTGTGTGTGTGGTGTTCCTGTGTGTATGTGGTGTTCCTGTGTGTGTGTGTGTGTGTGTGTGTGTGTGTGGTGTTCCTGTGTGTGTGTGTGTGTGTGTGTGTGTGTGTCTGTGTGGTGTTCCTGTGTGTGTATGTGTGTGTGTGTGGTGTTCCTGTGTGTGTGTGGGTGGTGTTCCTGTGTGTGTGTGTGTGTGTGGTGTTCCTGTGTTTGTGGGTGGTGTTCCTGTGTTTGTGGGAGTGTGTGGTGTTCCTGTGTGTGTGGGAGTGTGTGGTGTTCCTGTGTGTGTGGGAGTGTGTGGTGTTCCTGTGTGTGTGGGAGTGTGTGGTGTTCCTGTGTGTGTGTGGTGTTCCTGTGTGTGTGTGTGGTGTTCCTGTGTGTGTGTGTGTGTGGTGTTCCTGTGTGTGTGTGTGTTTGTGGTGTTCCTGTGTGTGTGTGTGTGTGTGGTGTTCCTGTGTGTGTGTGGTGTTCCTGTGTGTGTGTGGTGTTCCTGTGTGTGTGTGTGGTGTTCCTGTGTGTGTGTGGTGTTCCTGTGTGTGTGTGTGTGGTGTTCCTGTGTGTGTGTGTGTGTGTGTGGTGTTCCTGTGCGTGTGTGTGGTGTTCCTGTGTGTGTGTGGTGTTCCTGTGTGTGTGTTGTGTTCCTGTGTGTGTGTGTGTGTGTGTGTGTGTGTGTGTGGGTGGTGGTGTTCCTGTGTGTGTGGGTGGTGGTCTTCCTGTGTGTGTGTGTGGTGTTCCTGTGTGTGTGTGTGGGTGGTGTTCCTGTGTGTGTGTGTGTGGGTGGTGTTCCTGTGTGTGTGTGTGGTGGTGTTCCTGTGTGTGTTGGTGTGTTTGGTGTTCCTGTGTGTGTGTGTGTGTGTGTGTGTGGTGTTCCTGTGTGTGTGTGGTGTTCGGGTGTGTGTGTGTGTGTGTGTGTGTGGTGTTCCTGTGTGTGGGTGGTGTTCCTGTGTGTGTGTGTGGTGTTCCTGTGTGTGTGTGGTGTTCCTGTGTGTGTGTGGTGTTCCTGTGTGTGTGTGTGTGGTGTTCCTGTGTGTGTGGGTGGTGTTCCTGTGTGTGTGGGAGGTGTTCCTGTGTGTGTGTGTGGGGGGGGGTGTTCCTGTGTGTGTGGGGGGGTGTTCCTGTGTGTGTGGGGGGGGTGTTCCTGTTTGTGTGTGGGTGGTGTTCCTGTGTGTGTGTGTGTCTTTGTGGTGTTCCTGTGTGTTTGTGTGTGTGTGTTTGTGTGTGGTGTTCCTGTATGTGTGTGTGTGGTGTTCCTGTATGTGTGTGGGTGGTGTTCCTGTATGTGTGTGTGTGGTGTTCCTGTATGTGTGTGGGTGGTGTTCCTGTATGTGTGTGGGTGGTGTTCCTGTGTGAGTGTGTGTGGGTGGTGTTCCTGTGTATGTGTGTGTGGGTGGTGTTCCTGTGTATGTGTGTGGGTGGTGTTCCTGTGTGTGGTGTTCCCGTGTGTGTGTGTGTGTGGTGGTCCTGTGTGTGTGTGTGGTGTTCCTGTGTGTGTGTGTGTGTGGTGTTCCTATGTGTGTGTGTGTGTGTGTGTGTGTGGTGTTCCTGTGCGTGTGTGTGGTGTTCCTGTGCGTGTGTGTGGTGTTCCTGTGTGTGTGGGTGGTGGTGTTCCTGTGTGTGTGTGTGTGTGGGTGGTGGTGTTCGTGTGTGTGTGTGTGTGGGTGGTGGTGTTCCTGTGTGTGTGTGTGTGTGTTTGTGTGGTGTTCCTGTGTGTGTGTGTGTGTGTGTGTGGTGGTCCTGTGTGTGTTGGTGTGTTTGGTGTTCCTGTGTGTGTGTGTTTGGTGTTCCTGTGTGTGTGTGTGTGTGTGTGTGTGGTGTTCCTGTGTGTGTGTGGTGTTCCTGTGTGTGTGTGGTGTTCCTGTGTGTGTGTGTGGTGTTCCTGTGTGTGTGTGTGGTGTTCCTGTGTGTGTTTGTGGTGTTCCTGTGTGTGTGTGTGTGGTGTTCTTGTGTGTGTGTGTGTGTGTGGTGTTCCTGTGTGTGTGTGTGGTGTTCCTGTGTGTGTGGGGGGGTGTTTTTTGTGTGTGTGAGTGTGTGGGGGATGTTCCTGTGTGTGTGAGTGTGTGGGTGGTGTTCCTGTGTGTGTGAGTGTGTGGGTGGTGTTCCTGTGTGTGTGAGTGTGTGGGTGGTGTTCCTGTGAGTGTGTGGGTGGTGGTGTTCCTGTGTGTGTGTGTGGTGGTGTTCCTGTGTGTGTGTGTGGTGGTGTTCCTGTGTGTGTGTGTGTGGTGTTCCTGTGTGTGTGTGTGGTGTTCCTGTGTGTGTGTGTGGTGTTCCTGTGTGTGTGTGTGGTGTTCCTGTGTGTGTTGGTGTGTGGTGTTCCTGTGTGTGTGTGTGTGTGGTGTTCCTGTGTGTGTGTGTGTGTGGTGTTCCTGTGTGTGTGTGTGTGTGTGTGTGTGTGTGGTGTTCCTGTGTGTGTGTGTGTGTGGTGTTCCTGTGTGTGTGTGTGTGGTGTTCCTGTGTGTGTGTGTGGTGTTCCTGTGTGTGTGTGTGGTGTTCCTGTGTGTGTTTGTGGTGTTCCTGTGTGTTTGTGTGTGTGTGTGTGTTTGTGTGTGTGTGTGTGGTGTTCCTGTATGTGTGTGTGTGTGGTGTTCCTGTGTGTGTGTGTGTGTGTGTGTGGGTGGTGGTGTTCCTGTGTGTGTGTGTGGTGGTGTTCCTGTGTGTGTGTGGTGTTCCCGTGTGTGTGTGTGGGTGGTGGTGTGTGTGTGTGTGAGTGTGTGTAATGGTGTTCCTGTGTGTGTTGGTGGTGGTGTTCCTGTGTGTGTGTGTGTCTGTGTGTGTGTGGTGTTCCTGTGTGTGTGTGTGTGTGGTGTTCCTGTATGTGTGTGTGTGGTGTTCCTGTGTGTGTGGGTGGTGGTGTTCCTGTGTGTGTGTGTGTGTGTGTGTGTGTGGTGTTCCTGTGTGTGTGTGTGTGTGGTGTTCCTGTGTGTGTGTGTGGTGTTCCTGTGTGTGTGTGTGTGTGTGTGGTGTTCCTGTGTGTGGTGGTGGTGTTCCTGTGTGTGGGGTTGGTGTTCCTGTGTGTGTGTGTGTGTGGTGTTCCTGTGTGTGTGTGTGGTGTTCCTGTGTGTGTGTGGTGTTCCTGTGTGTATGTGGTGTTCCTGTGTGTGTGTGTGTGTGTGTGTGTGTGTGTGGTGTTCCTGTGTGTGTGTGTGTGTGTGTGTGTGTGTGTGTGTGTGTGTGGTGTTCCTGTGTGTGTATGTGTGTGTGTGTGGTGTTCCTGTGTGTGTGTGGGTGGTGTTCCTGTGTGTGTGTGTGTGTGTGGTGTTCCTGTGTTTGTGGGTGGTGTTCCTGTGTTTGTGGGAGTGTGTGGTGTTCCTGTGTGTGTGGGAGTGTGTGGTGTTCCTGTGTGTGTGGGAGTGTGTGGTGTTCCTGTGTGTGTGGGAGTGTGTGGTGTTCCTGTGTGTGTGTGGTGTTCCTGTGTGTGTGTGTGGTGTTCCTGTGTGTGTGTGTGTGTGGTGTTCCTGTGTGTGTGTGTGTTTGTGGTGTTCCTGTGTGTGTGTGAGTGTGTGGTGTTCCTGTGTGTGTGGTGTTCCTGTGTGTGTGGTGTTCCTGTGTGTGTGTGGTGTTCCTGTGTGTGTGTGTGTGGTGTTCCTGTGTGTGTGTGTGGTGTTCCTGTGTGTGTGTGTGTGTGTGGGTGGTGGTGTTCCTGTGTGTGTGTGTGGTGTTCCTGTGTGTGTTTGTGGGTGGTGTTCCTGTGTGTGTGTGTGGGTGGTGTTCCTGTGTGTGTGTGTGTGTGGGTGGTGTTCCTGTGTGTGTGTGTGGTGGTGTTCCTGTGTGTGTTGGTGTGTTTGGTGTTCCTGTGTGTGTGTGTGTGTGTGTGTGTGTGGTGTTCCTGTGTGTGTGTGGTGTTCCGGTGTGTGTGTGTGTGTGTGTGTGTGTGGTGTTCCTGTGTGTGTGTGGTGTTCCTGTGTGTGTGTGGTGTTCCTGTGTGTGTGTGGGTGGTGTTCCTGTGTGTGTGGGTGGTGTTCCTGTGTGTGTGGGAGGTGTTCCTGTGTGTGTGTGTGGGGGGGGGGTGTTCCTGTGTGTGTGGGGGGGTGTTCCTGTGTGTGTGGGGGGGGTGTTCCTGTTTGTGTGTGGGTGGTGTTCCTGTGTGTGTGTGTGTCTTTGTGGTGTTCCTGTGTGTTTGTGTGTGTGTGTGTGTGTGTGGTGTTCCTGTATGTGTGTGTGTGGTGTTCCTGTATGTGTGTGGGTGGTGTTCCTGTATGTGTGTGGGTGGTGTTCCTGTATGTGTGTGGGTGGTGTTCCTGTATGTGTGTGGGTGGTGTTCCTGTGTGTGTGTGTTGTTCCTGTGTGTGTGTGTGTGTGTGTGTGTGTGTGTGTGGTGTTCCTGTGTGTGTGTGTGTGTGGTGTTCCCGTGTGTGTGTGTGTGTGTGGTGTTCCTGTGTGTGTGGGTGGTGTTCCTGTGTGTGTGGGTGGTGTTCCTGTGTGTGTGGGTGGTGTTCCTATGTGTGTGGGAGGTGTTCCTGTGTGTGTGTGGTCTTCCTGTGTGTGTGTGTGGTGTTCCTGTGTGTTTGTGTGTGTGTGTGTGTGTGTGTGTGTGTGGGTGGTGTTCCTGTATGTGTGTGTGTGTGTGGTGTTCCTGTGTGTGTGTGTGGTGTTCCTGTGTGTGTGTGTGTGTGTGTGTGGGTGGTGGTGTTCCTGTGTGTGTGTGTGTGTGGTGGTGTTCCTGTGTGTGTGTGTGGTGTTCCTGTGTGTGTGTGGTGTTCCTGTGTGTGTATGTGTGGTGTTCCTGTGTGTGTGTGTGTGTGTGTGTGTGTGTGTGTGTGTGTGTGGTGTTCCTGTGCGTGTGTGTGGTGTTCCTGTGTGTGTGTGGTGTTCCTGTGTGTGTGTTGTGTTCCTGTGTGTGTGTGTGTGTGTGTGGGTGGTGGTGTTCCTGTGTGTGTGGGTGGTGGTGTTCCTGTGTGTGTTGGTGTGTTTGGTGTTCCTGTGTGTGTGTGTGTGTGTGTGTGTGTGTGTGTGTGTGTGTGTGTGTGTGTGTGTGTGGTGTTCCTGTGTGTGTGTGGTGTTCCTGTGTGTGTGTGTGTGTGTGTGTGTGGTGTTCCTGTGTGTGTGTGGTGTTCCTGTGTGTGTGTGTGGTGTTCCTGTGTGTGTGTGGTGTTCCTGTGTGTGTGTGGTGTTCCTGTGTGTGTGTGGGTGGTGTTCCTGTGTGTGTGGGTGGTGTTCCTGTGTGTGTGGGAGGTGTTCCTGTGTGTGTGTGTGGGGGGGGTGTTCCTGTGTGTGTGGGGGGGTGTTCCTGTGTGTGTGGGGGGGTGTTCCTGTTTGTGTGTGGGTGGTGTTCCTGTGTGTGTGTGTGTCTTTGTGGTGTTCCTGTGTGTTTGTGTGTGTGTGTGTGTGTGTGGTGTTCCTGTATGTGTGTGGGTGGTGTTCCTGTATGTGTGTGGGTGGTGTTCCTGTATGTGTGTGGGTGGTGTTCCTGTATGTGTGTGGGTGGTGTTCCTGTGTGGGTGGTGTTCCTGTGTGTGGGTGGTGTTCCTGTGTGTGGGTGGTGTTCCTGTGTGTGTGTGTGTGGGTGGTGTTCCTGTGTGTGTGTGTGTGGGTGGTGTTCCTGTGTATGTGTGTGTGTGTGGTGTTCCTGTGTATGTGTGTGGGTGGTGTTCCTGTGTGTGGTGTTCCCGTGTGTGTGTGTGTGTGGTGGTCCTGTGTGTGTGTGTGTGGTGTTCCTGTGTGTGTGTGTGTGTGTGTGTGGTGTTCCTGTGTGTGTGTGTGTGTGTGTGTGTGTGGTGTTCCTGTGCGTGTGTGTGGTGTTCCTGTGCGTGTGTGTGGTGTTCCTGTGTGTGTGGGTGGTGGTGTTCCTGTGTGTGTGTGTGTGTGGGTGGTGGTGTTCGTGTGTGTGTGTGTGTGGGTGGTGGTGTTCCTGTGTGTGTGTGTTTGGTGTTCCTGTGTGTGTGTGTGTGTGTGGTGTTCCTGTGTGTGTGTGGTGTTCCTGTGTGTGTGTGGTGTTCCTGTGTGTGTGTGTGGTGTTCCTGTGTGTGTGTGGTGTTCCTGTGTGTGTGTGTGTGGTGTTCCTGTGTGTGTGTGTGTGTGTGTGGTGTTCCTGTGCGTGTGTGTGGTGTTCCTGTGTGTGTGTGGTGTTCCTGTGTGTGTGTTGTGTTCCTGTGTGTGTGTGTGTGTGTGTGTGTGTGTGTGTGGGTGGTGGTGTTCCTGTGTGTGTGGGTGGTGGTCTTCCTGTGTGTGTGTGTGGTGTTCCTGTGTGTGTGTGTGGGTGGTGTTCCTGTGTGTGTGTGTGTGGGTGGTGTTCCTGTGTGTGTGTGTGGTGGTGTTCCTGTGTGTGTTGGTGTGTTTGGTGTTCCTGTGTGTGTGTGTGTGTGTGTGTGTGTGGTGTTCCTGTGTGTGTGTGGTGTTCGGGTGTGTGTGTGTGTGTGTGTGTGTGGTGTTCCTGTGTGTGGGTGGTGTTCCTGTGTGTGTGTGTGGTGTTCCTGTGTGTGTGTGGTGTTCCTGTGTGTGTGTGGTGTTCCTGTGTGTGTGTGTGTGGTGTTCCTGTGTGTGTGGGTGGTGTTCCTGTGTGTGTGGGAGGTGTTCCTGTGTGTGTGTGTGGGGGGGGGTGTTCCTGTGTGTGTGGGGGGGTGTTCCTGTGTGTGTGGGGGGGGTGTTCCTGTTTGTGTGTGGGTGGTGTTCCTGTGTGTGTGTGTGTCTTTGTGGTGTTCCTGTGTGTTTGTGTGTGTGTGTTTGTGTGTGGTGTTCCTGTATGTGTGTGTGTGGTGTTCCTGTATGTGTGTGGGTGGTGTTCCTGTATGTGTGTGTGTGGTGTTCCTGTATGTGTGTGGGTGGTGTTCCTGTATGTGTGTGGGTGGTGTTCCTGTGTGAGTGTGTGTGGGTGGTGTTCCTGTGTATGTGTGTGTGGGTGGTGTTCCTGTGTATGTGTGTGGGTGGTGTTCCTGTGTGTGGTGTTCCCGTGTGTGTGTGTGTGTGGTGGTCCTGTGTGTGTGTGTGTGTGGTGTTCCTGTGTGTGTGTGTGTGTGGTGTTCCTATGTGTGTGTGTGTGTGTGTGTGTGTGGTGTTCCTGTGCGTGTGTGTGGTGTTCCTGTGCGTGTGTGTGGTGTTCCTGTGTGTGTGGGTGGTGGTGTTCCTGTGTGTGTGTGTGTGTGGGTGGTGGTGTTCGTGTGTGTGTGTGTGTGGGTGGTGGTGTTCCTGTGTGTGTGTGTGTGTGTTTGTGTGGTGTTCCTGTGTGTGTGTGTGTGTGTGTGTGGTGGTCCTGTGTGTGTTGGTGTGTTTGGTGTTCCTGTGTGTGTGTGTTTGGTGTTCCTGTGTGTGTGTGTGTGTGTGTGTGTGTGGTGTTCCTGTGTGTGTGTGGTGTTCCTGTGTGTGTGTGGTGTTCCTGTGTGTGTGTGTGGTGTTCCTGTGTGTGTGTGTGGTGTTCCTGTGTGTGTTTGTGGTGTTCCTGTATGTGTGTGTGTGGTGTTCTTGTGTGTGTGTGTGTGTGGTGTTCCTGTGTGTGTGTGTGGTGTTCCTGTGTGTGTGGGGGGGTGTTTTTTGTGTGTGTGAGTGTGTGGGGGATGTTCCTGTGTGTGTGAGTGTGTGGGTGGTGTTCCTGTGTGTGTGAGTGTGTGGGTGGTGTTCCTGTGTGTGTGAGTGTGTGGGTGGTGTTCCTGTGAGTGTGTGGGTGGTGGTGTTCCTGTGTGTGTGTGTGGTGGTGTTCCTGTGTGTGTGTGTGGTGGTGTTCCTGTGTGTGTGTGTGTGGTGTTCCTGTGTGTGTGTGTGGTGTTCCTGTGTGTGTGTGTGGTGTTCCTGTGTGTGTGTGTGGTGTTCCTGTGTGTGTTGGTGTGTGGTGTTCCTGTGTGTGTGTGTGTGTGGTGTTCCTGTGTGTGTGTGTGTGTGGTGTTCCTGTGTGTGTGTGTGTGTGTGTGTGTGTGTGGTGTTCCTGTGTGTGTGTGTGTGTGGTGTTCCTGTGTGTGTGTGTGTGGTGTTCCTGTGTGTGTGTGTGGTGTTCCTGTGTGTGTGTGTGGTGTTCCTGTGTGTGTTTGTGGTGTTCCTGTGTGTTTGTGTGTGTGTGTGTGTTTGTGTGTGTGTGTGTGGTGTTCCTGTATGTGTGTGTGTGTGGTGTTCCTGTGTGTGTGTGTGTGTGTGTGTGGGTGGTGGTGTTCCTGTGTGTGTGTGTGGTGGTGTTCCTGTGTGTGTGTGGTGTTCCCGTGTGTGTGTGTGGGTGGTGGTGTGTGTGTGTGTGAGTGTGTGTAATGGTGTTCCTGTGTGTGTTGGTGGTGGTGTTCCTGTGTGTGTGTGTGTGTGTGTGTGTGGTGTTCCTGTGTGTGTGTGTGTGTGGTGTTCCTGTATGTGTGTGTGTGGTGTTCCTGTGTGTGTGGGTGGTGGTGTTCCTGTGTGTGTGTGTGTGTGTGTGTGTGTGGTGTTCCTGTGTGTGTGTGTGTGTGGTGTTCCTGTGTGTGTGTGTGGTGTTCCTGTGTGTGTGTGTGTGTGTGTGTGGTGTTCCTGTGTGTGGTGGTGGTGTTCCTGTGTGTGGGGTTGGTGTTCCTGTGTGTGTGTGTGTGTGGTGTTCCTGTGTGTGTGTGTGGTGTTCCTGTGTGTGTGTGGTGTTCCTGTGTGTATGTGGTGTTCCTGTGTGTGTGTGTGTGTGTGTGTGTGTGTGTGTGTGGTGTTCCTGTGTGTGTGTGTGTGTGTGTGTGTGTGTGTGTGTGTGTGTGTGTGTGTGTGTGGTGTTCCTGTGTGTGTATGTGTGTGTGTGTGGTGTTCCTGTGTGTGTGTGGGTGGTGTTCCTGTGTGTGTGTGTGTGTGTGGTGTTCCTGTGTTTGTGGGTGGTGTTCCTGTGTTTGTGGGAGTGTGTGGTGTTCCTGTGTGTGTGGGAGTGTGTGGTGTTCCTGTGTGTGTGGGAGTGTGTGGTGTTCCTGTGTGTGTGGGAGTGTGTGGTGTTCCTGTGTGTGTGTGGTGTTCCTGTGTGTGTGTGTGGTGTTCCTGTGTGTGTGTGTGTGTGGTGTTCCTGTGTGTGTGTGTGTTTGTGGTGTTCCTGTGTGTGTGTGAGTGTGTGGTGTTCCTGTGTGTGTGGTGTTCCTGTGTGTGTGGTGTTCCTGTGTGTGTGTGGTGTTCCTGTGTGTGTGTGTGGTGTTCCTGTGTGTGTGTGTGGTGTTCCTGTGTGTGTGTGTGTGTGTGGGTGGTGGTGTTCCTGTGTGTGTGTGTGGTGTTCCTGTGTGTGTTTGTGGGTGGTGTTCCTGTGTGTGTGTGTGGGTGGTGTTCCTGTGTGTGTGTGTGTGGGTGGTGTTCCTGTGTGTGTGTGTGGTGGTGTTCCTGTGTGTGTTGGTGTGTTTGGTGTTCCTGTGTGTGTGTGTGTGTGTGTGTGTGTGGTGTTCCTGTGTGTGTGTGGTGTTCCGGTGTGTGTGTGTGTGTGTGTGTGTGTGTGTGGTGTTCCTGTGTGTGTGTGGTGTTCCTGTGTGTGTGTGGTGTTCCTGTGTGTGTGTGTGTGGTGTTCCTGTGTGTGTGTGTGTGTGTGTGTGTGTGTGGTGTTCCTGTGTGTGTGTGTGTGTGGTGTTCCTGTGTGTGTGTGTGTGGTGTTCCTGTGTGTGTGTGTGGTGTTCCTGTGTGTGTGTGTGGTGTTCCTGTGTGTGTTTGTGGTGTTCCTGTGTGTTTGTGTGTGTGTGTGTGTTTGTGTGTGTGTGTGTGGTGTTCCTGTATGTGTGTGTGTGTGGTGTTCCTGTGTGTGTGTGTGTGTGTGTGTGGGTGGTGGTGTTCCTGTGTGTGTGTGTGGTGGTGTTCCTGTGTGTGTGTGGTGTTCCCGTGTGTGTGTGTGGGTGGTGGTGTGTGTGTGTGTGAGTGTGTGTAATGGTGTTCCTGTGTGTGTTGGTGGTGGTGTTCCTGTGTGTGTGTGTGTGTGTGTGTGTGGTGTTCCTGTGTGTGTGTGTGTGTGGTGTTCCTGTATGTGTGTGTGTGGTGTTCCTGTGTGTGTGGGTGGTGGTGTTCCTGTGTGTGTGTGTGTGTGTGTGTGTGTGGTGTTCCTGTGTGTGTGTGTGTGTGGTGTTCCTGTGTGTGTGTGTGGTGTTCCTGTGTGTGTGTGTGTGTGTGTGGTGTTCCTGTGTGTGGTGGTGGTGTTCCTGTGTGTGGGGTTGGTGTTCCTGTGTGTGTGTGTGTGTGGTGTTCCTGTGTGTGTGTGTGGTGTTCCTGTGTGTGTGTGGTGTTCCTGTGTGTATGTGGTGTTCCTGTGTGTGTGTGTGTGTGTGTGTGTGTGTGGTGTTCCTGTGTGTGTGTGTGTGTGTGTGTGTGTGTGTGTGTGTGTGTGTGTGTGTGGTGTTCCTGTGTGTGTATGTGTGTGTGTGTGGTGTTCCTGTGTGTGTGTGGGTGGTGTTCCTGTGTGTGTGTGTGTGTGTGGTGTTCCTGTGTTTGTGGGTGGTGTTCCTGTGTTTGTGGGAGTGTGTGGTGTTCCTGTGTGTGTGGGAGTGTGTGGTGTTCCTGTGTGTGTGGGAGTGTGTGGTGTTCCTGTGTGTGTGGGAGTGTGTGGTGTTCCTGTGTGTGTGTGGTGTTCCTGTGTGTGTGTGTGGTGTTCCTGTGTGTGTGTGTGTGTGGTGTTCCTGTGTGTGTGTGTGTTTGTGGTGTTCCTGTGTGTGTGTGAGTGTGTGGTGTTCCTGTGTGTGTGGTGTTCCTGTGTGTGTGGTGTTCCTGTGTGTGTGTGGTGTTCCTGTGTGTGTGTGTGGTGTTCCTGTGTGTGTGTGTGGTGTTCCTGTGTATGTGTGTGTGTGTGGGTGGTGGTGTTCCTGTGTGTGTGTGTGGTGTTCCTGTGTGTGTTTGTGGGTGGTGTTCCTGTGTGTGTGTGTGGGTGGTGTTCCTGTGTGTGTGTGTGTGTGGGTGGTGTTCCTGTGTGTGTGTGTGGTGGTGTTCCTGTGTGTGTTGGTGTGTTTGGTGTTCCTGTGTGTGTGTGTGTGTGTGTGTGTGTGGTGTTCCTGTGTGTGTGTGGTGTTCCGGTGTGTGTGTGTGTGTGTGTGTGTGTGGTGTTCCTGTGTGTGTGTGGTGTTCCTGTGTGTGTGTGGTGTTCCTGTGTGTGTGTGGGTGGTGTTCCTGTGTGTGTGGGTGGTGTTCCTGTGTGTGTGGGAGGTGTTCCTGTGTGTGTGTGTGTGGGGGGGGTGTTCCTGTGTGTGTGGGGGGGTGTTCCTGTGTGTGTGGGGGGGGTGTTCCTGTTTGTGTGTGGGTGGTGTTCCTGTGTGTGTGTGTGTCTTTGTGGTGTTCCTGTGTGTTTGTGTGTGTGTGTGTGTGTGTGGTGTTCCTGTATGTGTGTGTGTGGTGTTCCTGTATGTGTGTGGGTGGTGTTCCTGTATGTGTGTGGGTGGTGTTCCTGTATGTGTGTGGGTGGTGTTCCTGTATGTGTGTGGGTGGTGTTCCTGTGTGTGTGTGTTGTTCCTGTGTGTGTGTGTGTGTGTGTGTGTGTGTGTGTGGTGTTCCTGTGTGTGTGTGTGTGTGGTGTTCCCGTGTGTGTGTGTGTGTGGTGTTCCTGTGTGTGTGGGTGGTGTTCCTGTGTGTGTGGGTGGTGTTCCTGTGTGTGTGGGTGGTGTTCCTATGTGTGTGGGAGGTGTTCCTGTGTGTGTGTGGTCTTCCTGTGTGTGTGTGTGGTGTTCCTGTGTGTTTGTGTGTGTGTGTGTGTGTGTGTGTGTGGGTGGTGTTCCTGTATGTGTGTGTGTGTGTGGTGTTCCTGTGTGTGTGTGTGGTGTTCCTGTGTGTGTGTGTGTGTGTGTGTGGGTGGTGGTGTTCCTGTGTGTGTGTGTGTGTGGTGGTGTTCCTGTGTGTGTGTGTGGTGTTCCTGTGTGTGTGTGGTGTTCCTGTGTGTGTATGTGTGGTGTTCCTGTGTGTGTGTGTGTGTGTGTGTGTGTGTGTGTGTGTGTGGTGTTCCTGTGCGTGTGTGTGGTGTTCCTGTGTGTGTGTGGTGTTCCTGTGTGTGTGTTGTGTTCCTGTGTGTGTGTGTGTGTGTGTGGGTGGTGGTGTTCCTGTGTGTGTGGGTGGTGGTGTTCCTGTGTGTGTTGGTGTGTTTGGTGTTCCTGTGTGTGTGTGTGTGTGTGTGTGTGTGTGTGTGTGTGTGTGTGTGTGGTGTTCCTGTGTGTGTGTGGTGTTCCTGTGTGTGTGTGTGTGTGTGTGTGTGGTGTTCCTGTGTGTGTGTGGTGTTCCTGTGTGTGTGTGTGGTGTTCCTGTGTGTGTGTGGTGTTCCTGTGTGTGTGTGGTGTTCCTGTGTGTGTGTGGGTGGTGTTCCTGTGTGTGTGGGTGGTGTTCCTGTGTGTGTGGGAGGTGTTCCTGTGTGTGTGTGTGGGGGGGGTGTTCCTGTGTGTGTGGGGGGGTGTTCCTGTGTGTGTGGGGGGGTGTTCCTGTTTGTGTGTGGGTGGTGTTCCTGTGTGTGTGTGTGTCTTTGTGGTGTTCCTGTGTGTTTGTGTGTGTGTGTTTGTGTGTGGTGTTCCTGTATGTGTGTGTGTGGTGTTCCTGTATGTGTGTGGGTGGTGTTCCTGTATGTGTGTGGGTGGTGTTCCTGTATGTGTGTGGGTGGTGTTCCTGTATGTGTGTGGGTGGTGTTCCTGTGTGGGTGGTGTTCCTGTGTGTGGGTGGTGTTCCTGTGTGTGGGTGGTGTTCCTGTGTGTGTGTGTGTGGGTGGTGTTCCTGTGTGTGTGTGTGTGGGTGGTGTTCCTGTGTATGTGTGTGTGTGTGGTGTTCCTGTGTATGTGTGTGGGTGGTGTTCCTGTGTGTGGTGTTCCCGTGTGTGTGTGTGTGTGGTGGTCCTGTGTGTGTGTGTGTGGTGTTCCTGTGTGTGTGTGTGTGTGTGTGTGGTGTTCCTGTGTGTGTGTGTGTGTGTGTGTGGTGTTCCTGTGCGTGTGTGTGGTGTTCCTGTGCGTGTGTGTGGTGTTCCTGTGTGTGTGGGTGGTGGTGTTCCTGTGTGTGTGTGTGTGTGGGTGGTGGTGTTCGTGTGTGTGTGTGTGTGGGTGGTGGTGTTCCTGTGTGTGTGTGTTTGGTGTTCCTGTGTGTGTGTGTGTGTGTGGTGTTCCTGTGTGTGTGTGGTGTTCCTGTGTGTGTGTGGTGTTCCTGTGTGTGTGTGTGGTGTTCCTGTGTGTGTGTGGTGTTCCTGTGTGTGTGTGTGTGGTGTTCCTGTGTGTGTGTGTGTGTGTGTGGTGTTCCTGTGCGTGTGTGTGGTGTTCCTGTGTGTGTGTGGTGTTCCTGTGTGTGTGTTGTGTTCCTGTGTGTGTGTGTGTGTGTGTGTGTGGGTGGTGGTGTTCCTGTGTGTGTGGGTGGTGGTCTTCCTGTGTGTGTGTGTGGTGTTCCTGTGTGTGTGTGTGGGTGGTGTTCCTGTGTGTGTGTGTGTGGGTGGTGTTCCTGTGTGTGTGTGTGGTGGTGTTCCTGTGTGTGTTGGTGTGTTTGGTGTTCCTGTGTGTGTGTGTGTGTGTGTGTGTGGTGTTCCTGTGTGTGTGTGGTGTTCGGGTGTGTGTGTGTGTGTGTGTGTGTGGTGTTCCTGTGTGTGGGTGGTGTTCCTGTGTGTGTGTGTGGTGTTCCTGTGTGTGTGTGGTGTTCCTGTGTGTGTGTGGTGTTCCTGTGTGTGTGTGTGTGGTGTTCCTGTGTGTGTGGGTGGTGTTCCTGTGTGTGTGGGAGGTGTTCCTGTGTGTGTGTGTGGGGGGGGGTGTTCCTGTGTGTGTGGGGGGGTGTTCCTGTGTGTGTGGGGGGGGTGTTCCTGTTTGTGTGTGGGTGGTGTTCCTGTGTGTGTGTGTGTCTTTGTGGTGTTCCTGTGTGTTTGTGTGTGTGTGTTTGTGTGTGGTGTTCCTGTATGTGTGTGTGTGGTGTTCCTGTATGTGTGTGGGTGGTGTTCCTGTATGTGTGTGTGTGGTGTTCCTGTATGTGTGTGGGTGGTGTTCCTGTATGTGTGTGGGTGGTGTTCCTGTGTGAGTGTGTGTGGGTGGTGTTCCTGTGTATGTGTGTGTGGGTGGTGTTCCTGTGTATGTGTGTGGGTGGTGTTCCTGTGTGTGGTGTTCCCGTGTGTGTGTGTGTGTGGTGGTCCTGTGTGTGTGTGTGTGTGGTGTTCCTGTGTGTGTGTGTGTGTGGTGTTCCTATGTGTGTGTGTGTGTGTGTGTGTGTGGTGTTCCTGTGCGTGTGTGTGGTGTTCCTGTGCGTGTGTGTGGTGTTCCTGTGTGTGTGGGTGGTGGTGTTCCTGTGTGTGTGTGTGTGTGGGTGGTGGTGTTCGTGTGTGTGTGTGTGTGGGTGGTGGTGTTCCTGTGTGTGTGTGTGTGTGTTTGTGTGGTGTTCCTGTGTGTGTGTGTGTGTGTGTGTGGTGGTCCTGTGTGTGTTGGTGTGTTTGGTGTTCCTGTGTGTGTGTGTTTGGTGTTCCTGTGTGTGTGTGTGTGTGTGTGTGTGGTGTTCCTGTGTGTGTGTGGTGTTCCTGTGTGTGTGTGGTGTTCCTGTGTGTGTGTGTGGTGTTCCTGTGTGTGTGTGTGGTGTTCCTGTGTGTGTTTGTGGTGTTCCTGTGTGTGTGTGTGTGGTGTTCTTGTGTGTGTGTGTGTGTGGTGTTCCTGTGTGTGTGTGTGGTGTTCCTGTGTGTGTGGGGGGGTGTTTTTTGTGTGTGTGAGTGTGTGGGGGATGTTCCTGTGTGTGTGAGTGTGTGGGTGGTGTTCCTGTGTGTGTGAGTGTGTGGGTGGTGTTCCTGTGTGTGTGAGTGTGTGGGTGGTGTTCCTGTGAGTGTGTGGGTGGTGGTGTTCCTGTGTGTGTGTGTGGTGGTGTTCCTGTGTGTGTGGGAGGTGTTCCTGTGTGTGTGTGTGGGGGGGGGTGTTCCTGTGTGTGTGGGGGGGTGTTCCTGTGTGTGTGGGGGGGGTGTTCCTGTTTGTGTGTGGGTGGTGTTCCTGTGTGTGTGTGTGTCTTTGTGGTGTTCCTGTGTGTTTGTGTGTGTGTGTTTGTGTGTGGTGTTCCTGTATGTGTGTGTGTGGTGTTCCTGTATGTGTGTGGGTGGTGTTCCTGTATGTGTGTGTGTGGTGTTCCTGTATGTGTGTGGGTGGTGTTCCTGTATGTGTGTGGGTGGTGTTCCTGTGTGAGTGTGTGTGGGTGGTGTTCCTGTGTATGTGTGTGTGGGTGGTGTTCCTGTGTATGTGTGTGGGTGGTGTTCCTGTGTGTGGTGTTCCCGTGTGTGTGTGTGTGTGGTGGTCCTGTGTGTGTGTGTGTGTGGTGTTCCTGTGTGTGTGTGTGTGTGGTGTTCCTATGTGTGTGTGTGTGTGTGTGTGTGTGGTGTTCCTGTGCGTGTGTGTGGTGTTCCTGTGCGTGTGTGTGGTGTTCCTGTGTGTGTGGGTGGTGGTGTTCCTGTGTGTGTGTGTGTGTGGGTGGTGGTGTTCGTGTGTGTGTGTGTGTGGGTGGTGGTGTTCCTGTGTGTGTGTGTGTGTGTTTGTGTGGTGTTCCTGTGTGTGTGTGTGTGTGTGTGTGGTGGTCCTGTGTGTGTTGGTGTGTTTGGTGTTCCTGTGTGTGTGTGTTTGGTGTTCCTGTGTGTGTGTGTGTGTGTGTGTGTGGTGTTCCTGTGTGTGTGTGGTGTTCCTGTGTGTGTGTGGTGTTCCTGTGTGTGTGTGTGGTGTTCCTGTGTGTGTGTGTGGTGTTCCTGTGTGTGTTTGTGGTGTTCCTGTGTGTGTGTGTGTGGTGTTCTTGTGTGTGTGTGTGTGTGGTGTTCCTGTGTGTGTGTGTGGTGTTCCTGTGTGTGTGGGGGGGTGTTTTTTGTGTGTGTGAGTGTGTGGGGGATGTTCCTGTGTGTGTGAGTGTGTGGGTGGTGTTCCTGTGTGTGTGAGTGTGTGGGTGGTGTTCCTGTGTGTGTGAGTGTGTGGGTGGTGTTCCTGTGAGTGTGTGGGTGGTGGTGTTCCTGTGTGTGTGTGTGGTGGTGTTCCTGTGTGTGTGTGTGGTGGTGTTCCTGTGTGTGTGTGTGTGGTGTTCCTGTGTGTGTGTGTGGTGTTCCTGTGTGTGTGTGTGGTGTTCCTGTGTGTGTGTGTGGTGTTCCTGTGTGTGTTGGTGTGTGGTGTTCCTGTGTGTGTGTGTGTGTGGTGTTCCTGTGTGTGTGTGTGTGTGGTGTTCCTGTGTGTGTGTGTGTGTGTGTGTGTGTGTGGTGTTCCTGTGTGTGTGTGTGTGTGGTGTTCCTGTGTGTGTGTGTGTGGTGTTCCTGTGTGTGTGTGTGGTGTTCCTGTGTGTGTGTGTGGTGTTCCTGTGTGTGTTTGTGGTGTTCCTGTGTGTTTGTGTGTGTGTGTGTGTTTGTGTGTGTGTGTGTGGTGTTCCTGTATGTGTGTGTGTGTGGTGTTCCTGTGTGTGTGTGTGTGTGTGTGTGGGTGGTGGTGTTCCTGTGTGTGTGTGTGGTGGTGTTCCTGTGTGTGTGTGGTGTTCCCGTGTGTGTGTGTGGGTGGTGGTGTGTGTGTGTGTGAGTGTGTGTAATGGTGTTCCTGTGTGTGTTGGTGGTGGTGTTCCTGTGTGTGTGTGTGTGTGTGTGTGTGGTGTTCCTGTGTGTGTGTGTGTGTGGTGTTCCTGTATGTGTGTGTGTGGTGTTCCTGTGTGTGTGGGTGGTGGTGTTCCTGTGTGTGTGTGTGTGTGTGTGTGTGTGGTGTTCCTGTGTGTGTGTGTGTGTGGTGTTCCTGTGTGTGTGTGTGGTGTTCCTGTGTGTGTGTGTGTGTGTGTGGTGTTCCTGTGTGTGGTGGTGGTGTTCCTGTGTGTGGGGTTGGTGTTCCTGTGTGTGTGTGTGTGTGGTGTTCCTGTGTGTGTGTGTGGTGTTCCTGTGTGTGTGTGGTGTTCCTGTGTGTATGTGGTGTTCCTGTGTGTGTGTGTGTGTGTGTGTGTGTGTGTGGTGTTCCTGTGTGTGTGTGTGTGTGTGTGTGTGTGTGTGTGTGTGTGTGTGTGTGTGTGTGTGGTGTTCCTGTGTGTGTATGTGTGTGTGTGTGGTGTTCCTGTGTGTGTGTGGGTGGTGTTCCTGTGTGTGTGTGTGTGTGTGGTGTTCCTGTGTTTGTGGGTGGTGTTCCTGTGTTTGTGGGAGTGTGTGGTGTTCCTGTGTGTGTGGGAGTGTGTGGTGTTCCTGTGTGTGTGGGAGTGTGTGGTGTTCCTGTGTGTGTGGGAGTGTGTGGTGTTCCTGTGTGTGTGTGGTGTTCCTGTGTGTGTGTGTGGTGTTCCTGTGTGTGTGTGTGTGTGGTGTTCCTGTGTGTGTGTGTGTTTGTGGTGTTCCTGTGTGTGTGTGAGTGTGTGGTGTTCCTGTGTGTGTGGTGTTCCTGTGTGTGTGGTGTTCCTGTGTGTGTGTGGTGTTCCTGTGTGTGTGTGTGGTGTTCCTGTGTGTGTGTGTGGTGTTCCTGTGTGTGTGTGTGTGTGTGGGTGGTGGTGTTCCTGTGTGTGTGTGTGGTGTTCCTGTGTGTGTTTGTGGGTGGTGTTCCTGTGTGTGTGTGTGGGTGGTGTTCCTGTGTGTGTGTGTGTGGGTGGTGTTCCTGTGTGTGTGTGTGGTGGTGTTCCTGTGTGTGTTGGTGTGTTTGGTGTTCCTGTGTGTGTGTGTGTGTGTGTGTGTGTGGTGTTCCTGTGTGTGTGTGGTGTTCCGGTGTGTGTGTGTGTGTGTGTGTGTGTGGTGTTCCTGTGTGTGTGTGGTGTTCCTGTGTGTGTGTGGTGTTCCTGTGTGTGTGTGGGTGGTGTTCCTGTGTGTGTGGGTGGTGTTCCTGTGTGTGTGGGAGGTGTTCCTGTGTGTGTGTGTGTGGGGGGGGTGTTCCTGTGTGTGTGGGGGGGTGTTCCTGTGTGTGTGGGGGGGGTGTTCCTGTTTGTGTGTGGGTGGTGTTCCTGTGTGTGTGTGTGTCTTTGTGGTGTTCCTGTGTGTTTGTGTGTGTGTGTGTGTGTGTGGTGTTCCTGTATGTGTGTGTGTGGTGTTCCTGTATGTGTGTGGGTGGTGTTCCTGTATGTGTGTGGGTGGTGTTCCTGTATGTGTGTGGGTGGTGTTCCTGTATGTGTGTGGGTGGTGTTCCTGTGTGTGTGTGTTGTTCCTGTGTGTGTGTGTGTGTGTGTGTGTGTGTGTGTGTGGTGTTCCTGTGTGTGTGTGTGTGTGGTGTTCCTGTGTGTGTGTGTGGTGTTCCTGTGTGTGTGTGTGGTGTTCCTGTGTGTGTGTGTGGTGTTCCTGTGTGTGTTTGTGGTGTTCCTGTGTGTTTGTGTGTGTGTGTGTGTTTGTGTGTGTGTGTGTGTGGTGTTCCTGTATGTGTGTGTGTGGTGTTCCTGTGTGTGTGTGTGTGTGTGTGTGGGTGGTGGTGTTCCTGTGTGTGTGTGTGGTGGTGTTCCTGTGTGTGTGTGGTGTTCCCGTGTGTGTGTGTGGGTGGTGGTGTGTGTGTGTGTGTGTGTGTGTGTGTGTAATGGTGTTCCTGTGTGTGTTGGTGGTGGTGTTCCTGTGTGTGTGTGTGTGTGTGTGTGTGGTGTTCCTGTGTGTGTGTGTGTGTGGTGTTCCTGTATGTGTGTGTGTGGTGTTCCTGTGTGTGTGGGTGGTGGTGATCCTGTGTGTGTGTGTGTGTGTGTGTGTGTGTGTGGTGTTCCTGTGTGTGTGTGTGTGGTGTTCCTGTGTGTGTGTGTGTGTGTGTGGTGTTCCTGTGTGTGGTGGTGGTGTTCCTGTGTGTGGGGTTGGTGTTCCTGTGTGTGTGTGTGTGTGTGTGTGGTGTTCCTGTGTGTGTGTGGTGTTCCTGTGTGTATGTGGTGTTCCTGTGTGTGTGTGTGTGTGTGTGTGTGTGTGTGTGTGTGTGTGTGTGGTGTTCCTGTGTGTGTGTGTGTGTGTGTGTGTGTGTGTGTGGTGTTCCTGTGTGTATGTGTGTGTGTGTGGTGTTCCTGTGTGTGTGTGGGTGGTGTTCCTGTGTGTGTGTGTGTGTGTGGTGTTCCTGTGTTTGTGGGTGGTGTTCCTGTGTTTGTGGGAGTATGTGGTGTTCCTGTGTGTGTGAGTGTGTGGTGTTCCTGTATGTGTGTGGGTGGTGTTCCTGTATGTGTGTGGGTGGTGTTCCTGTATGTGTGTGGGTGGTGTTCCTGTATGTGTGTGGGTGGTGTTCCTGTGTGTGTGTGTTGTTCCTGTGTGTGTGTGTGTGTGTGTGTGTGTGTGTGTGTGGTGTTCCTGTGTGTGTGTGTGTGTGGTGTTCCTGTGTGTGTGTGTGGTGTTCCTGTGTGTGTGTGTGGTGTTCCTGTGTGTGTGTGTGGTGTTCCTGTGTGTGTTTGTGGTGTTCCTGTGTGTTTGTGTGTGTGTGTGTGTTTGTGTGTGTGTGTGTGTGGTGTTCCTGTATGTGTGTGTGTGGTGTTCCTGTGTGTGTGTGTGTGTGTGTGTGGGTGGTGGTGTTCCTGTGTGTGTGTGTGGTGGTGTTCCTGTGTGTGTGTGGTGTTCCGTGTGTGTGTGTGGGTGGTGGTGTGTGTGTGTGTGTGTGTGTGTGTGTGTAATGGTGTTCCTGTGTGTGTTGGTGGTGGTGTTCCTGTGTGTGTGTGTGTGTGTGTGTGTGGTGTTCCTGTGTGTGTGTGTGTGTGGTGTTCCTGTATGTGTGTGTGTGGTGTTCCTGTGTGTGTGGGTGGTGGTGATCCTGTGTGTGTGTGTGTGTGTGTGTGTGTGTGTGGTGTTCCTGTGTGTGTGTGTGTGGTGTTCCTGTGTGTGTGTGTGTGTGTGTGGTGTTCCTGTGTGTGGTGGTGGTGTTCCTGTGTGTGGGGTTGGTGTTCCTGTGTGTGTGTGTGTGTGTGTGTGGTGTTCCTGTGTGTGTGTGGTGTTCCTGTGTGTATGTGGTGTTCCTGTGTGTGTGTGTGGTGTGTGTGTGTGTGTGTGTGTGTGTGTGTGTGGTGTTCCTGTGTGTGTGTGTGTGTGTGTGTGTGTGTGTGTGGTGTTCCTGTGTGTATGTGTGTGTGTGTGGTGTTCCTGTGTGTGTGTGGGTGGTGTTCCTGTGTGTGTGTGTGTGTGTGGTGTTCCTGTGTTTGTGGGTGGTGTTCCTGTGTTTGTGGGAGTATGTGGTGTTCCTGTGTGTGGGAGTGTGTGGTGTTCCTGTGTGTGTGGGAGTGTGTGGTGTTCCTGTGTGTGTGGGAGTGTGTGGTGTTCCTGTGTGTGTGTGGTGTTCCTGTGTGTGTGTGTGTGTGGTGTTCCTGTGTGTGTGTGTGTGTGGTGTTCCTGTGTGTGTGTGTGTTTGTGGTGTTCCTGTGTGTGTGTGAGTGTGTGGTGTTCCTGTGTGTGTGGTGTTCCTGTGTGTGTGGTGTTCCTGTGTGTGTGTGGTGTTCCTGTGTGTGTGTGTGGTGTTCCTGTGTGTGTGTGTGGTGTTCCTGTGTGTGTGTGTGTGTGTGGGTGGTGGTGTTCCTGTGTGTGTGTGTGGTGTTCCTGTGTGTGTTTGTGGGTGGTGTTCCTGTGTGTGTGTGTGGGTGGTGTTCCTGTGTGTGTGTGTGTGGGTGGTGTTCCTGTGTGTGTGTGTGGTGGTGTTCCTGTGTGTGTTGGTGTGTTTGGTGTTCCTGTGTGTGTGTGTGTGTGTGTGTGTGGTGTTCCTGTGTGTGTGTGGTGTTCCGGTGTGTGTGTGTGTGTGTGTGTGTGTGGTGTTCCTGTGTGTGTGTGGTGTTCCTGTGTGTGTGTGGTGTTCCTGTGTGTGTGTGGGTGGTGTTCCTGTGTGTGTGGGTGGTGTTCCTGTGTGTGTGGGAGGTGTTCCTGTGTGTGTGTGTGTGGGGGGGGGTGTTCCTGTGTGTGTGGGGGGGTGTTCCTGTGTGTGTGGGGGGGGTGTTCCTGTTTGTGTGTGGGTGGTGTTCCTGTGTGTGTGTGTGTCTTTGTGGTGTTCCTGTGTGTTTGTGTGTGTGTGTGTGTGTGGTGTTCCTGTATGTGTGTGTGTGGTGTTCCTGTATGTGTGTGGGTGGTGTTCCTGTATGTGTGTGGGTGGTGTTCCTGTATGTGTGTGGGTGGTGTTCCTGTATGTGTGTGGGTGGTTTTCCTGTGTGGGTGGTGTTCCTGTGTGTGGGTGGTGTTCCTGTGTGTGGGTGGTGTTCCTGTGTGTGTGTGTGTGGGTGGTGTTCCTGTGTATGTGTGTGTGGGTGGTGTTCCTGTGTATGTGTGTGTGGGTGGTGTTCCTGTGTGTGGTGTTCCCGTGTGTGTGTGTGTGTGGTGGTCCTGTGTGTGTGTGTGTGTGGTGTTCCTGTGTGTGTGTGTGTGTGTGGTGTTCCTGTGTGTGTGTGTGTGTGTGTGTGGTGTTCCTGTGCGTGTGTGTGGTGTTCCTGTGCGTGTGTGTGGTGTTCCTGTGTGTGTGGGTGGTGGTGTTCCTGTGTGTGTGTGTGTGTGGGTGGTGGTGTTCGTGTGTGTGTGTGTGTGGGTGGTGGTGTTCCTGTGTGTGTGTGTGTGTGTGTGTGTGGTGTTCCTGTGTGTGTGTGTGTGTGTGTGTGGTGGTCCTGTGTGTGTTGGTGTGTTTGGTGTTCCTGTGTTGTGTGTGTTTGGTGTTCCTGTGTGTGTGTGTGTGTGTGTGTGTGTGTGTGTGTGTGTGTGTGGTGTTCCTGTGTGTGTGTGGTGTTCCTGTGTGTGTGTGTGGTGTTCCTGTGTGTGTGTGTGGTGTTCCTGTGTGTGTGTGTGGTGTTCCTGTGTGTGTGTGTGGTGTTCCTGTGTGTGTGTGTGTGGTGTTCCTGTGTGTGTGTGTGTGGTGTTCCTGTGTGTGTGTGTGTGGTGTTCCTGTGTGTGTGTGTGTGTGGTGTTCCTGTGTGTGTGGGGGGGTGTTCCTGTGTGTGTGAGTGTGTGGGTGGTGTTCCTGTGTGTGTGAGTGTGTGGGTGGTGTTCCTGTGTGTGTGAGTGTGTTTGTGGTGTTCCTGTGAGTGTGTGGGTGGTGGTGTTCCTGTGTGTGTGTGTGGTGGTGTTCCTGTGTGTGTGTGTGGTGGTGTTCCTGTGTGTGTGTGTGTGGTGTTCCTGTGTGTGTGTGTGGTGTTCCTGTGTGTGTGTGTGGTGTTCCTGTGTGTGTTGGTGTGTGGTGTTCCTGTGTGTGTGTGTGTGTGGTGTTCCTGTGTGTGTGTGTGTGTGGTGTTCCTGTGTGTGTGTGTGTGTGTGTGTGTGTGTGGTGTTCCTGTGTGTGTGTGTGTGGTGTTCCTGTGTGTGTGTGTGGTGTTCCTGTGTGTGTGTGTGGTGTTCCTGTGTGTGTGTGGTGTTCCTGTGTGTGTTTGTGGTGTTCCTGTGTGTTTGTGTGTGTGTGTGTGTGTGTGTGTGTGTGGGTGGTGTTCCTGTATGTGTGTGTGTGGTGTTCCTGTGTGTGTGTGTATGTGTGTGTGTGGGTGGTGGTGTTCCTGTGTGTGTGTGTGTGGTGGTGTTCCTGTGTGTGTGTGGTGTTCCCGTGTGTGTGTGTGGGTGGTGGTGTGTGTGTGTGTGTGTGTGTGTGTAATGGTGTTCCTGTGTGTGTTGGTGGTGGTGTTCCTGTGTGTGTGTGTGTGTGTGTGTGTGTGTGTGTGTGGTGTTCCTGTGTGTGTGTGTGTGGTGTTCCGGTATGTGTGTGTGTGGTGTTCCTGTGTGTGTGGGTGGTGGTGTTCCTGTGTGTGTGTGTGTGTGTGTGTGTGTGGTGTTCCTGTGTGTGTGTGTGTGGTGTTCCTGTGTGTGTATGTGTGGTGTTCCTGTGTGTGTGTGTGTGGGTGGTGTTCCTGTGTGTGTGGGTGGTGTTCCTGTGTGTGTGTGTGTGTGTGGTGTTCCTGTGTGTGGTGGTGGTGTTCCTGTGTGTGGGGTTGGTGTTCCTGTGTGTGTGTGGTGTTCCTGTGTGTGTGTGGTGTTCCTGTGTGTATGTGGTGTTCCTGTGTGTGTGTGTGTGTGTGTGTGTGTGTGTGTGGTGTTCCTGTGTGTGTGTGTGTGTGTGTGTGTGTGTGTGTGTGTGTGTGGTGTTCCCGTGTGTGTGTGTGTGTGTGTGTGTGTGTGTATGTGTGTGTGTGTGGTGTTCCTGTGTGTGTGGGAGTGTGTGGTGTTCCTGTGTGTGTGTGTGTGGTGTTCCTGTGTGTGTGTGTGTGTGGTGTTCCTGTGTGTGTGTGTGTGTTTGTGGTGTTCCTGTGTGTGTGTGAGTGTGTGGTGTTCCTGTGTGTGTGGTGTTCCTGTGTGTGTGTGGTGTTCCTGTGTGTGTGTGTGTGTGTGTGTGTGGTGTTCCTGTGTGTGTGTGTGTGGTGTTCCTGTGTGTGTGTGTGGTGTTCCTGTGTGTGTGTGTGTGTGTGTGGGTGGTGGTGTTCCTGTGTGTGTGTGTGGTGTTCCTGTGTGTGTTTGTGGGTGGTGTTCCTGTGTGTGTGTGTGGGTGGTGTTCCTGTGTGTGTGTGTGTGGGTGGTGTTCCTGTGTGTGTGTGTGGTGGTGTTCCTGTGTGTGTTGGTGTGTTTGGTGTTCCTGTGTGTGTGTGTGTGTGTGTGTGTGTGTGTGGTGTTCCTGTGTGTGTGTGGTGTTCCGGTGTGTGTGTGTGTGTGTGTGTGTGTGGTGTTCCTGTGTGTGTGTGGTGTTCCTGTGTGTGTGTGTGTGTGTGGTGTTCCTGTGTGTGTGTGTGTGTGGTGTTCCTGTGTGTGTGTGTGTTTGTGGTGTTCCTGTGTGTGTGTGAGTGTGTGGTGTTCCTGTGTGTGTGGTGTTCCTGTGTGTGTGTGGTGTTCCTGTGTGTGTGTGGTGTTCCTGTGTGTGTGTGTGGTGTTCCTGTGTGTGTGTGTGTGTGTGGGTGGTGGTGTTCCTGTGTGTGTGTGTGGTGTTCCTGTGTGTGTTTGTGGGTGGTGTTCCTGTGTGTGTGTGTGGGTGGTGTTCCTGTGTGTGTGTGTGTGGGTGGTGTTCCTGTGTGTGTGTGTGGTGGTGTTCCTGTGTGTGTTGGTGTGTTTGGTGTTCCTGTGTGTGTGAGTGTGTGTGTGTGTGTGTGTGTGTGTGTGTGGTGTTCCTGTGTGTGTGTGGTGTTCCGGTGTGTGTGTGTGTGTGTGTGTGTGTGTGTGTGTGGTGTTCCTGTGTGTGTGTGGTGTTCCTGTGTGTGTGTGGGTGGTGTTCCTGTGTGTGTGGGTGGTGTTCCTGTGTGTGTGTGTGGGGGAGGTGTTCCTGTGTGTGTGGGGGGGTGTTCCTGTGTGTGTGTGGGGGGGTGTTCCTGTTTGTGTGTGGGTGGTGTTCCTGTGTGTGTGTGTGTCTTTGTGGTGTTCCTGTGTGTTTGTGTGTGTGTGTGTGTGTGTGTGGTGTTCCTGTATGTGTGTGTGTGGTGTTCCTGTATGTGTGTGGGTGGTGTTCCTGTATGTGTGTGGGTGGTGTTCCTGTGTATGTGTGTGTGGGTGGTGTTCCTGTGTGTGGTGTTCCCGTGTGTGTGTGTGTGTGGTGGTCCTGTGTGTGTGTGTGTGTGGTGTTCCTGTGTGTGTGTGTGTGTGTGGTGTTCCTGTGTGTGTGTGTGTGTGTGTGTGGTGTTCCTGTGCGTGTGTGTGGTGTTCCTGTGCGTGTGTGTGGTGTTCCTGTGTGTGTGGGTGGTGGTGTTCCTGTGTGTGTGTGTGTGTGGGTGGTGGTGTTCGTGTGTGTGTGTGTGTGGGTGGTGGTGTTCCTGTGTGTGTGTGTGTGTGTGTGTGTGGGTGTGTGGTGTTCCTGTGTGTGTGTGTGTGTGTGTGTGGTGGTCCTGTGTGTGTTGGTGTGTTTGGTGTTCCTGTGTGTGTGTGTTTGGTGTTCCTGTGTGTGTGTGTGTGTGTGTGTGTGTGTGTGTGGTGTTCCTGTGTGTGTGTGGTGTTCCTGTGTGTGTGTGTGGTGTTCCTGTGTGTGTGTGTGGTGTTCCTGTGTGTGTGTGGTGTTCCTGTGTGTGTGTGTGGTGTTCCTGTGTGTGTGTGTGTGGTGTTCCTGTGTGTGTGTGTGTGTGGTGTTCCTGTGTGTGTGTGTGGTGTTCCTGTGTGTGTGTGTGGTGTTCCTGTGTGTGTTGGTGTGTGGTGTTCCTGTGTGTGTGTGTGTGTGGTGTTCCTGCGTGTGTGTGTGTGTGGTGTTCCTGTGTGTGTGTGTGTGTGTGTGTGTGTGTGGTGTTCCTGTGTGTGTGTGTGTGGTGTTCCTGTGTGTGTGTGTGGTGTTCCTGTGTGTGTGTGTGGTGTTCCTGTGTGTGTTTGTGGTGTTCCTGTGTGTTTGTGTGTGTGTGTGTGTGTGTGTGTGGGTGGGTGCTGTTCCTGTATGTGTGTGTGTGGTGTTCCTGTGTGTGTGTGTGTGTGTGTGTGTGGGTGGTGGTGTTCCTGTGTGTGTCTGTGTGGTGGTGTTCCTGTGTGTGTGTGGTGTTCCCGTGTGTGTGTGTGGGTGGTGGTGTGTGTGTGTGTGTGTGTGTGTAATGGTGTTCCTGTGTGTGTGTGTGTGTGTGTGTGTGGTGTTCCTGTGTGTGTGTGTGTGGTGTTCCTGTATGTGTGTGTGTGGTGTTCCTGTGTGTGTGGGTGGTGGTGTTCCTGTGTGTGTGTGTGTGTGTGTGTGTGGTGTTCCTGTGTGTGTGTGTGTGTGGTGTTCCTGTGTGTGTGTGTGTGGTGTTCCTGTGTGTGTGTGTGTGTGTGTGGCGTTCCTGTGTGTGGTGGTGGTGTTCCTGTGTGTGGGGTTGGTGTTCCTGTGTGTGTGTGTGTGTGTGTGGTGTTCCTGTGTGTGTGTGTGGTGTTCCTGTGTGTGTGTGGTGTTCCTGTGTGTGTGTGGTGTTCCTGTGTGTGTGTGTGTGTGTGTGTGTGGTGTTCCTGTGTGTGTGCGTGTGTGTGTGTGTGTGTGTGTGTGTGTGTGGTGTTCCCGTGTGTGTGTGTGTGTGTGTGTGTGTGGTGTTCCTGTGTGTGTATGTGTGTGTGTGTGGTGTTCCTGTGTGTGTGTGGGTGGTGTTCCTGTGTGTGTGTGTGTGTGTGGTGTTCCTGTGTTTGTGGGTGGTGTTCCTGTGTGTGTGGGAGTGTGTGGTGTTCCTGTGTGTGTGGGAGTGTGTGGTGTTCCTGTGTGTGTGGGAGTGTGTGGTGTTCCTGTGTGTGTGTGGTGTTCCTGTGTGTGTGTGTGTGTGGTGTTCCTGTGTGTGTGTGTGTGTGGTGTTCCTGTGTGTGTGTGTGTGTGTGTTTGTGGTGTTCCTGTGTGTGTGTGAGTGTGTGGTGTTCCTGTGTGTGTGGTGTTCCTGTGTGTGTGGTGTTCCTGTGTGTGTGTGGTGTTCCTGTGTGTGTGTGTGTGTGTGTGTGGTGTTCCTGTGTGTGTGTGTGGTGTTCCTGTGTGTGTGTGTGGTGTTCCTGTGTGTGTGTGTGTGTGTGGGTGGTGGTGTTCCTGTGTGTGTGTGTGGTGTTCCTGTGTGTGTTTGTGGGTGGTGTTCCTGTGTGTGTGTGTGGGTGGTGTTCCTGTGTGTGTGTGTGTGGGTGGTGTTCCTGTGTGTGTGTGTGGTGGTGTTCCTGTGTGTGTTGGTGTGTTTGGTGTTCCTGTGTGTGTGTGTGTGTGTGTGTGTGTGTGTGTGTGTGTGTGTGTGGTGTTCCTGTGTGTGTGTGGTGTTCCGGTGTGTGTGT
>CM060128.1:24658011-24688011 GCA_030522415.1 Channallabes apus | reverse complement strand
GGGTGGTGTTCCTGTGTGTGTGTGTGGTGGTGTTCCTGTGTGTGTTGGTGTGTTTGGTGTTCCTGTGTGTGTGTGTGTGTGTGTGTGTGTGTGTGTGTGTGTGTGTGTGTGTGTGTGTGTGTGTGGTGTTCCTGTGTGTGTGTGGTGTTCCGGTGTGTGTGGTGTTCCTGTGTGTGTGTGGTGTTCCTGTGTGTGTGTGGTGTTCCTGTGTGTGTGTGGTGTTCCTGTGTGTGTGTGTGTGTGGTGTTCCTGTGTGTGTGTGTGTTTGTGGTGTTCCTGTGTGTGTGTGAGTGTGTGGTGTTCCTGTGTGTGTGGTGTTCCTGTGTGTGTGGTGTTCCTGTGTGTGTGTGGTGTTCCTGTGTGTGTGTGTGTGGTGTTCCTGTGTGTGTGTGTGGTGTTCCTGTGTGTGTGTGTGTGTGTGGGTGGTGGTGTTCCTGTGTGTGTGTGTGGTGTTCCTGTGTGTGTTTGTGAGTGGTGTTCCTGTGTGTGTGTGTGGGTGGTGTTCCTGTGTGTGTGTGTGTGGGTGGTGTTCCTGTGTGTGTGTGTGGTGGTGTTCCTGTGTGTGTTGGTGTGTTTTGTGTTCCTGTGTGTGTGAGTGTGTGTGTGTGTGTGTGTGTGTGTGTGTGGTGTTCCTGTGTGTGTGTGGTGTTCCGGTGTGTGTGTGTGTGTGTGTGTGTGTGTGGGGTTCCTGTGTGTGTGTGGTGTTCCTGTGTGTGTGTGGTGTTCCTGTGTGTGTGTGGGTGGTGTTCCTGTGTGTGTGGGTGGTGTTCCTGTGTGTGTGGGAGGTGTTCCTGTGTGTCTGTGTGGGGGGGTGTTCCTGTGTGTGTGGGGGGGTGTTCCTGTGTGTGTGTGGGGGGGTGTTCCTGTTTGTGTGTGGGTGGTGTTCCTGTGTGTGTGTGTGTCTTTGTGGTGTTCCTGTGTGTTTGTGTGTGTGTGTGTGTGGTGTTCCTGTATGTGTGTGTGTGGTGTTCCTGTATGTGTGTGTGTGGTGTTCCTGTATGTGTGTGGGTGGTGTTCCTGTATGTGTGTGGGTGGTGTTCCTGTATGTGTGTGGGTGGTGTTCCTGTGTGGGTGGTGTTCCTCTGACTGGGTGGTGTTCCTGTGTGTGGGTGGTGTTCCTGTGTGTGTGTGTGGGTGGTGTTCCTGTGTATGTGTGTGTGGGTGGTGTTCCTGTGTATGTGTGTGTGGGTGGTGTTCCTGTGTGTGGTGTTCCCGTGTGTGTGTGTGTGTGGTGGTCCTGTGTGTGTGTGTGTGTGGTGTTCCTGTGTGTGTGTGTGTGTGGTGTTCCTGTGTGTGTGTGTGTGTGTGTGTGTGTGGTGTTCCTGTGCGTGTGTGTGGTGTTCCTGTGCGTGTGTGTGGTGTTCCTGTGTGTGTGGGTGGTGGTGTTCCTGTGTGTGTGTGTGTGTGGGTGGTGGTGTTCGTGTGTGTGTGTGTGTGGGTGGTGGTGTTCCTGTGTGTGTGTGTGTGTGTGTGTGTGTGTGTGTGTGGTGTTCCTGTGTGTGAGTGTGTGTGTGTGTGGTGGTCCTGTGTGTGTTGGTGTGTTTGGTGTTCCTGTGTGTGTGTGTTTGGTGTTCCTGTGTGTGTGTGTGTGTGTGTGTGTGTGTGTGTGGTGTTCCTGTGTGTGTGTGGTGTTCCTGTGTGTGTGTGTGGTGTTCCTGTGTGTGTGTGTGTGGTGTTCCTGTGTGTGTGTGTGGTGTTCCTGTGTGTGTGTGTGGTGTTCCTGTGTGTGTGTGTGTGGTGTTCCTGTGTGTGTGTGTGTGTGTGGTGTTCCTGTGTGTGTGTGTGGTGTTCCTGTGTGTGTGGGGGGGTGTTCCTGTGTGTGTGAGTGTGTGGGTGGTGTTCCTGTGTGTGTGAGTGTGTGGGTGGTGTTCCTGTGTGTGTGAGTGTGTGGGTGGTGTTCCTGTGAGTGTGTGGGTGGTGGTGTTCCTGTGTGTGTGTGTGGTGGTGTTCCTGTGTGTGTGTGTGGTGGTGTTCCTGTGTGTGTGTGGTGTTCCTGTGTGTGTGTGGTGTTCCTGTGTGTGTGTGGGTGGTGTTCCTGTGTGTGTGGGTGTGTGTGTGTGTGGTGTTCCTGTGTGTGTGTGGTGTTCCTGTGTGTGTGTGGTGTTCCTGTGTGTGTGTGGGTGGTGTTCCTGTGTGTGTGGGTGGTGTTCCTGTGTGTGTGGGAGGTGTTCCTGTGTGTGTGTGTGGGGGGGTGTTCCTGTGTGTGTGGGGGGGTGTTCCTGTGTGTGTGGGGGGGGTGTTCCTGTTTGTGTGTGGGTGGTGTTCCTGTGTGTGTGTGTGTCTTTGTGGTGTTCCTGTGTGTTTGTGTGTGTGTGTGTATGTGTGGTGTTCCTGTATGTGTGTGTGTGGTGTTCCTGTATGTGTGTGGGTGGTGTTCCTGTATGTGTGTGGGTGGTGTTCCTGTATGTGTGTGGGTGGTGTTCCTGTATGTGTGTGGGTGGTGTTCCTGTGTGGGTGGTGTTCCTGTGTGTGGGTGGTGTTCCTGTGTGTGGGTGGTGTTCCTGTGTGTGTGTGTGTGGGTGGTGTTCCTGTGTATGTGTGTGTGGGTGGTGTTCCTGTGTATGTGTGTGTGGGTGGTGTTCCTGTGTGTGGTGTTCCCGTGTGTGTGTGTGTGTGTGGTGGTCCTGTGTGTGTGTGTGTGTGTGGTGTTCCTTTGTGTGTGTGTGTGTGTGGTGTTCCTGTGTGTGTGTGTGTGTGTGTGTGGTGTTCCTGTGCGTGTGTGTGGTGTTCCTGTGCGTGTGTGTGGTGTTCCTGTGTGTGTGGGTGGTGGTGTTCCTGTGTGTGTGTGTGTGTGGGTGGTGGTGTTCGTGTGTGTGTGTGTGTGGGTGGTGGTGTTCCTGTGTGTGTGTGTGTGTGTGTGTGTGTGGTGTTCCTGTGTGTGTGTGTGTGTGTGTGGTGGTCCTGTGTGTGTTGGTGTGTTTGGTGTTCCTGTGTGTGTGTGTTTGGTGTTCCTGTGTGTGTGTGTGTGTGTGTGTGTGTGTGTGTGTGGTGTTCCTGTGTGTGTGTGGTGTTCCTGTGTGTGTGTGGTGTTCCTGTGTGTGTGTGTGGTGTTCCTGTGTGTGTGTGTGTGTGGTGTTCCTGTGTGTGTGTGTGGTGTTCCTGTGTGTGCGGGGAGGTGTTCCTGTGTGTGTGAGTGTGTGGGTGGTGTTCCTGTGTGTGTGAGTGTGTGGGTGGTGTTCCTGTGTGTGTCAGTGTGTGGGTGGTGTTCCTGTGAGTGTGTGGGTGGTGGTGTTCCTGTGTGTGTGTGTGGTGGTGTTCCTTTGTGTGTGTGTGGTGGTGTTCCTGTGTGTGTGTGTGTGGTGTTCCTGTGTGTGTGTGTGGTGTTCCTGTGTGTGTGTGTGGTGTTCCTGTGTGTGTTGGTGTGTGGTGTTCCTGTGTGTGTGTGTGTGTGGTGTTCCTGTGTGTGTGTGTGTGTGGTGTTCCTGTGTGTGTGTGTGGTGTTCCTGTGTGTGTGTGTGGTGTTCCTGTGTGTGTGTGTGGTGTTCCTGTGTGTGTTTGTGGTGTTCCTGTGTGTGTGTGTGTGTGTGTGTGTGTGTTTGTGGTGTTCCTGTGTGTGTGTGTGTGTGTGTGTGTGTGTGTGTGGGTGGTGTTCCTGTATGTGTGTGTGTGGTGTTCCTGTGTGTGTGTGTGTGTGTGTGTGGGTGGTGGTGTTCCTGTGTGTGTGTGTGTGGTGGTGTTCCTGTGTGTGTGTGGTGTTCCCGTGTGTGTGTGTGGGTGGTGGTGTGTGTGTGTGTGTGTGTGTGTAATGGTGTTCCTGTGTGTGTTGGTGGTGGTGTTCCTGTGTGTGTGTGTGTGTGTGTGTGTGTGTGGTGTTCCTGTGTGTGTGTGTGTGGTGTTCCTGTATGTGTGTGTGTGGTGTTCCTGTGTGTGTGGGTGGTGGTGTTCCTGTGTGTGTGTGTGTGTGTGTGTGTGGTGTTCCTGTGTGTGTGTGTGTGGTGTTCCTGTGTGTGTGTGTGTGTGGTGTTCCTGTGTGTGTGTGTGTGGGTGGTGTTCTTGTGTGTGTGGGTGGTGTTCCTGTGTGTGTGTGTGTGTGTGTGTGTGTGTGTGGTGTTCCTGTGTGTGGTGGTGGTGTTCCTGTGTGTGGGGTTGGTGTTCCTGTGTGTGTGTGTGTGTGTGTGGTGTTCCTGTGTGTGTGTGTGGTGTTCCTGTGTGTGTGTGGTGTTCCTGTGTGTGTGTGGTGTTCCTGTGTGTGTGTGTGTGTGTGTGTGTGTGTGTGTGTGTGTGTGTGTGTGTGTGTGTGGTGTTCCTGTGTGTGTGTGTGTGTGTGTGTGTGTGTGTGTGTGTGTGTGTGTGTGTGTGTGTGTGTGTGTGGTGTTCCCGTGTGTATGTGTGTGTGTGTGGTGTTCCTGTGTGTGTGTGGGTGGTGTTCCTGTGTGTGTGTGTGTGGTGTTCCTGTGTTTGTGGGTGGTGTTCCTGTGTGTGTGGGAGTGTGTGGTGTTCCTGTGTGTGGGAGTGTGTGGTGTTCCTGAGTGTGTGGGAGTGTGAGGTGTTCCTGTGTGTGTGGGAGTGTGTGGTGTTCCTGTGTGTGTGTGGTGTTCCTGTGTGTGTGTGTGTGGTGTTCCTGTGTGTGTGTGTGTGTGGTGTTCCTGTGTGTGTGTGTGTTTGTGGTGTTCCTGTGTGTGTGTGTGTTTGTGGTGTTCCTGTGTGTGTGTGAGTGTGTGGTGTTCCTGTGTGTGTGGTGTTCCTGTGTGTGTGGTGTTCCTGTGTGTGTGTGGTGTTCCTGTGTGTGTGTGTGTGTGTGTGTGTGTGTGTGGTGTTCCTGTGTGTGTGTGTGGTGTTCCTGTGTGTGTGTGTGGTGTTCCTGTGTGTGTGTGTGTGTGTGGGTGGTGGTGTTCCTGTGTGTGTGTGTGGTGTTCCTGTGTGTGTTTGTGGGTGGTGTTCCTGTGTGTGTGTGTGGGTGGTGTTCCTGTGTGTGTGTGTGTGGGTGGTGTTCCTGTGTGTGTGTGTGGTGGTGTTCCTGTGTGTGTTGGTGTGTTTGGTGTTCCTGTGTGTGTGTGTGTGTGTGTGGTGTTCCTGTGTGTGTGTGGTGTTCCGGTGTGTGTGTGTGTGTGTGTGTGTGGTGTTCCTGTGTGTGTGTGTGGTGTTCCTGTGTGTGTGTGGTGTTCGTGTGTGTGTGTGGTGTTCCTGTGTGTGTGTGGGTGGTGTTCCTGTGTGTGTGTGTGGTGTTCCTGTGTGTGTGGGAGGTGTTCCTGTGTGTGTGTGTGGGGGGGGGTGTTCCTGTGTGTGTGGGGGGGTGTTCCTGTGTGTGTGTGTGTGTGTGTGTGGGTGGTGGTGTTCCTGTGTGTGTGTGTGTGGTGGTGTTCCTGTGTGTGTGTGGTGTTCCCGTGTGTGTGTGTGGGTGGTGGTGTGTGTGTGTGTGTGTGTGTGTAATGGTGTTCCTGTGTGTGTTGGTGGTGGTGTTCCTGTGTGTGTGTGTGTGTGTGTGTGTGGTGTTCCTGTGTGTGTGTGTGTGGTGTTCCTGTATGTGTGTGTGTGGTGTTCCTGTGTGTGTGGGTGGTGGTGTTCCTATGTGTGTGTGTGTGTGTGTGGGTGGTGTTCCTGTGTGTGTGTGTGTGGTGTTCCTGTGTTTGTGGGTGGTGTTCCTGTGTGTGTGGGAGTGTGTGGTGTTCCTGTGTGTGGGAGTGTGTGGTGTTCCTGTGTGTGTGGGAGTGTGAGGTGTTCCTGTGTGTGTGGGAGTGTGTGGTGTTCCTGTGTGTGTGTGGTGTTCCTGTGTGTGTGTGTGGTGTTCCTGTGTGTGTGTGTGTGTGGTGTTCCTGTGTGTGTGTGTGTTTGTGGTGTTCCTGTGTGTGTGTGTGTTTGTGGTGTTCCTGTGTGTGTGTGAGTGTGTGGTGTTCCTGTGTGTGTGGTGTTCCTGTGTGTGTGGTGTTCCTGTGTGTGTGTGGTGTTCCTGTGTGTGTGTGTGTGTGTGTGTGTGTGTGTGGTGTTCCTGTGTGTGTGTGTGGTGTTCCTGTGTGTGTGTGTGGTGTTCCTGTGTGTGTGTGTGTGTGTGGGTGGTGGTGTTCCTGTGTGTGTGTGTGGTGTTCCTGTGTGTGTTTGTGGGTGGTGTTCCTGTGTGTGTGTGTGTGTGGTGTTCCTGTGTGTGTGTGTGTGGGTGGTGTTCCTGTGTGTGTGTGTGGTGGTGTTCCTGTGTGTGTTGGTGTGTTTGGTGTTCCTGTGTGTGTGTGTGTGTGTGTGGTGTTCCTGTGTGTGTGTGGTGTTCCGGTGTGTGTGTGTGTGTGTGTGTGTGTGGTGTTCCTGTGTGTGTGTGTGGTGTTCCTGTGTGTGTGTGGTGTTCGTGTGTGTGTGTGGTGTTCCTGTGTGTGTGTGGGTGGTGTTCCTGTGTGTGTGTGTGGTGTTCCTGTGTGTGTGGGAGGTGTTCCTGTGTGTGTGTGTGTGGGGGGGTGTTCCTGTGTGTGTGGGGGGGTGTTCCTGTGTGTGTGGGGGGGGTGTTCCTGTTTGTGTGTGGGTGGTGTTCCTGTGTGTGTGTGTGTCTTTGTGGTGTTCCTGTGTGTTTGTGTCTGTGTGGTGTTCCTGTATGTGTGTGTGTGGTGTTCCTGTATGTGTGTGTGTGGTGTTCCTGTATGTGTGTGGGTGGTGTTCCTGTATGTGTGTGGGTGGTGTTCCTGTGTGGGTGGTGTTCCTGTGTGTGGGTGGTGTTCCTGTGTGTGGGTGGTGTTCCTGTGTGTGTGTGTGGTGGTGTTCCTTTGTGTGTGTGTGGTGGTGTTCCTGTGTGTGTGTGTGTGGTGTTCCTGTGTGTGTGTGTGGTGTTCCTGTGTGTGTGTGTGGTGTTCCTGTGTGTGTGTGTGGTGTTCCTGTGTGTGTTGGTGTGTGGTGTTCCTGTGTGTGTGTGTGTGTGGTGTTCCTGTGTGTGTGTGTGTGTGTGGTGTTCCTGTGTGTGTGTGTGGTGTTCCTGTGTGTGTGTGTGGTGTTCCTGTGTGTGTGTGTGGTGTTCCTGTGTGTGTTTGTGGTGTTCCTGTGTGTGTGTGTGTGTGTGTGTGTTTGTGGTGTTCCTGTGTGTGTGTGTGTGTGTGTGTGTGTGTGTGTGGGTGGTGTTCCTGTATGTGTGTGTGTGGTGTTCCTGTGTGTGTGTGTGTGTGTGTGTGGGTGGTGGTGTTCCTGTGTGTGTGTGTGTGGTGGTGTTCCTGTGTGTGTGTGGTGTTCCCGTGTGTGTGTGTGGGTGGTGGTGTGTGTGTGTGTGTGTGTGTGTGTAATGGTGTTCCTGTGTGTGTTGGTGGTGGTGTTCCTGTGTGTGTGTGTGTGTGTGTGTGTGGTGTTCCTGTGTGTGTGTGTGTGGTGTTCCTGTATGTGTGTGTGTGGTGTTCCTGTGTGTGTGGGTGGTGGTGTTCCTGTGTGTGTGTGTGTGTGTGTGTGTGGTGTTCCTGTGTGTGTGTGTGTGGTGTTCCTGTGTGTGTGTGTGTGTGGTGTTCCTGTGTGTGTGTGTGTGGGTGGTGTTCTTGTGTGTGTGTGTGGTGTTCCTGTGTGTGTGTGTGGTGTTCCTGTGTGTGTGTGGTGTTCGTGTGTGTGTGTGGTGTTCCTGTGTGTGTGTGGGTGGTGTTCCTGTGTGTGTGTGTGGTGTTCCTGTGTGTGTGGGAGGTGTTCCTGTGTGTGTGTGTGTGTGGGGGGGTGTTCCTGTGTGTGTGGGGGGGTGTTCCTGTGTGTGTGTGTGTGTGTGTGTGGGTGGTGGTGTTCCTGTGTGTGTGTGTGTGGTGGTGTTCCTGTGTGTGTGTGGTGTTCCCGTGTGTGTGTGTGGGTGGTGGTGTGTGTGTGTGTGTGTGTGTGTGTAATGGTGTTCCTGTGTGTGTTGGTGGTGGTGTTCCTGTGTGTGTGTGTGTGTGTGTGTGTGGTGTTCCTGTGTGTGTGTGTGTGGTGTTCCTGTATGTGTGTGTGTGGTGTTCCTGTGTGTGTGGGTGGTGGTGTTCCTATGTGTGTGTGTGTGTGTGTGGGTGGTGTTCCTGTGTGTGTGTGTGTGGTGTTCCTGTGTTTGTGGGTGGTGTTCCTGTGTGTGTGGGAGTGTGTGGTGTTCCTGTGTGTGGGAGTGTGTGGTGTTCCTGTGTGTGTGGGAGTGTGAGGTGTTCCTGTGTGTGTGGGAGTGTGTGGTGTTCCTGTGTGTGTGTGGTGTTCCTGTGTGTGTGTGTGGTGTTCCTGTGTGTGTGTGTGTGTGTGTGGTGTTCCTGTGTGTGTGTGTGTTTGTGGTGTTCCTGTGTGTGTGTGTGTTTGTGGTGTTCCTGTGTGTGTGTGAGTGTGTGGTGTTCCTGTGTGTGTGGTGTTCCTGTGTGTGTGGTGTTCCTGTGTGTGTGTGGTGTTCCTGTGTGTGTGTGTGTGTGTGTGTGTGTGTGTGGTGTTCCTGTGTGTGTGTGTGGTGTTCCTGTGTGTGTGTGTGGTGTTCCTGTGTGTGTGTGTGTGTGTGGGTGGTGGTGTTCCTGTGTGTGTGTGTGGTGTTCCTGTGTGTGTTTGTGGGTGGTGTTCCTGTGTGTGTGTGTGGGTGGTGTTCCTGTGTGTGTGTGTGTGGGTGGTGTTCCTGTGTGTGTGTGTGGTGGTGTTCCTGTGTGTGTTGGTGTGTTTGGTGTTCCTGTGTGTGTGTGTGTGTGTGTGGTGTTCCTGTGTGTGTGTGGTGTTCCGGTGTGTGTGTGTGTGTGTGTGTGTGTGGTGTTCCTGTGTGTGTGTGTGGTGTTCCTGTGTGTGTGTGGTGTTCGTGTGTGTGTGTGGTGTTCCTGTGTGTGTGTGGGTGGTGTTCCTGTGTGTGTGTGTGGTGTTCCTGTGTGTGTGGGAGGTGTTCCTGTGTGTGTGTGTGTGGGGGGGTGTTCCTGTGTGTGTGGGGGGGTGTTCCTGTGTGTGTGGGGGGGGTGTTCCTGTTTGTGTGTGGGTGGTGTTCCTGTGTGTGTGTGTGTCTTTGTGGTGTTCCTGTGTGTTTGTGTCTGTGTGGTGTTCCTGTATGTGTGTGTGTGGTGTTCCTGTATGTGTGTGTGTGGTGTTCCTGTATGTGTGTGGGTGGTGTTCCTGTATGTGTGTGGGTGGTGTTCCTGTGTGGGTGGTGTTCCTGTGTGTGGGTGGTGTTCCTGTGTGTGGGTGGTGTTCCTGTGTGTGTGTGTGTGTGTGTGTGTGGTGTTCCTGTGTATGTGTGTGTGGGTGGTGTTCCTGTGTATGTGTGTGTGGGTGGTGTTCCTGTGTGTGGTGTTCCCGTGTGTGTGTGTGTGTGGTGGTCCTGTGTGTGTGTGTGTGTGGTGTTCCTGTGTGTGTGTGTGTGTGGTGTTCCTGTGTGTGTGTGTGTGTGTGTGGTGTTCCTGTGCGTGTGTGTGGTGTTCCTGTGCGTGTGTGTGGTGTTCCTGTGTGTGTGGGTGGTGGTGTTCCTGTGTGTGTGTGTGGTGTTCCTGTGTGTGTGTCTGGTGTTCCTGTGTGTGTGTGTGGTGTTCCTGTGTGTGTTTGTGGTGTTCCTGTGTGTTTGTGTGTGTGTGTGTGTGTGTGTGTGGGTGGTGTTCCTGTATGTGTGTGTGTGGTGTTCCTGTGTGTGTGTGTGTGTGTGTGTGGGTGGTGGTGTTCCTGTGTGTGTGTGTGTGGTGGTGTTCCTGTGTGTGTGTGGTGTTCCCGTGTGTGTGTGTGGGTGGTGGTGTGTGTGTGTGTGTGTGTGTGTGTGTAATGGTGTTCCTGTGTGTGTTGGTGGTGGTGTTCCTGTGTGTGTGTGTGTGTGTGTGTGGTGTTCCTGTGTGTGTGTGTGTGGTGTTCCTGTATGTGTGTGTGTGGTGTTCCTGTGTGTGTGGGTGGTGGTGTTCCTATGTGTGTGTGTGTGTGTGTGTGTGGTGTTCCTGTGTGTGTGTGTGTGGTGTTCCTGTGTGTGTGTGTGTGTGGTGTTCCTGTGTGTGTGTGTGTGGGTGGTGTTCCTGTGTGTGTGGGTGGTGTTCCTGTGTGTGTGTGTGTGGTGTTCCTGTGTGTGGTGGTGGTGTTCCTGTGTGTGGGGTTGGTGTTCCTGTGTGTGTGTGTGTGTGTGTGGTGTTCCTGTGTGTGTGTGTGGTGTTCCTGTGTGTGTGTGGTGTTCCTGTGTGTGTGTGGTGTTCCTGTGTGTATGTGGTGTTCCTGTGTGTGTGTGTGTGTGTGTGTGGTGTTCCCGTGTGTGTGTGTGTGTGTGTGTGTGTGGTGTTCCTGTGTGTGTATGTGTGTGTGTGTGGTGGTCCTGTGTGTGTGTGGGTGGTGTTCCTGTGTGTGTGTGTGTATGGTGTTCCTGTGTTTGTGGGTGGTGTTCCTGTGTGTGTGGGAGTGTGTGGTGTTCCTGTGTGTGGGAGTGTGTGGTGTTCCTGTGTGTGTGGGAGTGTGTGGTGTTCCTGTGTGTGTGGGAGTGTGTGGTGTTCCTGTGTGTGTGTGGTGTTCCTGTGTGTGTGTGTGTGTGTGTGTGTGTGGTGTTCCTGTGTGTGTGTGTGTGTGGTGTTCCTGTGTGTGTGTGTGTTTGTGGTGTTCCTGTGTGTGTGTGAGTGTGTGGTGTTCCTGTGTGTGTGGTGTTCCTGTGTGTGGGTGGTGTTCCTGTGTGTGTGTGTGTGTGTGTGTGTGTGGTGTTCCTGTGTGTGTGTGTGGTGTTCCTGTGTGTGTGTGTGGTGTTCCTGTGTGTGTGTGTGTGTGGGTGGTGGTGTTCCTGCGTGTGTGTGTCGTGTTCCTGTGTGTGTGTGTGGGTGGTGTTCCTGTGTGTGTGTGTGGTGGTGTTCCTGTGTGTGTTGGTGTGTTTGGTGTTCCTGTGTGTGTGTGTGTGTGTGTGTGTGTGTGTGTGTGTGTGTGTGTGTGTGTGTGGTGTTCCTGTGTGTGTGTGGTGTTCCGGTGTGTGTGTGTGTGTGTGTGTGTGTGGTGTTCCTGTGTGTGTGTGTGGTGTTCCTGTGTGTGTGTGGTGTTCCTGTGTGTGTGTGTGGTGTTCCTGTGTGTGTTTGTGGTGTTCCTGTGTGTTTGTGTGTGTGTGTGTGTGTGTGTGTGGGTGGTGGTGTTCCTGTGTGTGTGTGTGTGTGTGTGTGTGTGGTGTTCCTGTATGTGTGTGTGTGGTGTTCCTGTGTGTGTGGGTGGTGGTGTTCCTGTGTGTGTGTGTGTGTGTGTGTGTGGTGTTCCTGTGTGTGTGTGTGGTGTTCCTGTGTGTGTGGTGGTGTTCCTGTGTGTGTGTGTGGTGTTCCTGTGTGTGTGGGTGGTGTTCCTGTGTGTGTGTGTGGTGTTCCTGTGTGTGTGTGTGGTGTTCCTGTGTGTGTGTGTGGTGTTCCTGTGTGTGTGTGGTGTTCCTGTGTGTATGTGGTGTTCCTGTGTGTGTGTGTGTGTGTGTGTGTGTGTGTGTGTGTGTGGTGTTCCTGTGTGTGTGTGTGTGTGTGTGTGTGTGTGTGTGTGTGTGTGTGTGTGTGTGGTGTTCCCGTGTGTATGTGTGTGTGTGTGGTGTTCCTGTGTGTGTGTGTGTGGTGTTCCTGTGTGTGTGTGTGTGGTGTTCCTGTGTTTGTGGGTGGTGTTCCTGTGTGTGTGGGAGTGTGTGGTGTTCCTGTGTGTGGGAGTGTGTGGTGTTCCTGTGTGTGTGGGAGTGTGAGGTGTTCCTGTGTGTGTGGGAGTGTGTGGTGTTCCTGTGTGTGTGTGGTGTTCCTGTGTGTGTGTGTGGTGTTCCTGTGTGTGTGTGTGTGTGGTGTTCCTGTGTGTGTGTGTGTTTGTGGTGTTCCTGTGTGTGTGTGTGTTTGTGGTGTTCCTGTGTGTGTGTGAGTGTGTGGTGTTCCTGTGTGTGTGGTGTTCCTGTGTGTGTGGTGTTCCTGTGTGTGTGTGGTGTTCCTGTGTGTGTGTGTGTGTGTGTGTGTGTGTGTGTGTGGTGTTCCTGTGTGTGTGTGTGGTGTTCCTGTGTGTGTGTGTGGTGTTCCTGTGTGTGTGTGTGTGTGTGTGTGGGTGGTGGTTTCCTGTGTGTGTGTGTGGTGTTCCTGTGTGTGTTTGTGGGTGGTGTTCCTGTGTGTGTGTGTGGGTGGTGTTCCTGTGTGTGTGTGTGTGTGTGGGTGGTGTTCCTGTGTGTGTGTGTGGTGGTGTTCCTGTGTGTGTTGGTGTGTTTGGTGTTCCTGTGTGTGTGTGTGTGTGTGTGTGTGTGTGTGTGTGTGTGTGTGTGTGTGTGTGTGGTGTTCCTGTGTGTGTGTGGTGTTCCGGTGTGTGTGTGTGTGTGTGTGTGTGTGGTGTTCCTGTGTGTGTGTGTGGTGTTCCTGTGTGTGTGTGGTGTTCGTGTGTGTGTGTGGTGTTCCTGTGTGTGTGTGGGTGGTGTTCCTGTGTGTGTGTGTGGTGTTCCTGTGTGTGTGGGAGGTGTTCCTGTGTGTGTGTGTGGGGGGGGGTGTTCCTGTGTGTGTGGGGGGGTGTTCCTGTGTGTGTGGGGGGGTGTTCCTGTTTGTGTGTGGGTGGTGTTCCTGTGTGTGTGTGTGTCTTTGTGGTGTTCCTGTGTGTTTGTGTCTGTGTGGTGTTCCTGTATGTGTGTGTGTGGTGTTCCTGTATGTGTGTGTGTGGTGTTCCTGTATGTGTGTGGGTGGTGTTCCTGTGTGGGTGGTGTTCCTGTGTGTGGGTGGTGTTCCTGTGTGTGGGTGGTGTTCCTTGGTGTGTGTGTGTGTGTGTGTGGTGTTCCTGTGTATGTGTGTGTGGGTGGTGTTCCTGTGTATGTGTGTATGGGTGGTGTTCCTGTGTGTGGTGTTCCCGTGTGTGTGTGTGTGTGGTGGTCCTGTGTGTGTGTGTGTGTGGTGTTCCTGTGTGTGTGTGTGTGTGGTGTTCCTGTGTGTGTGTGTGTGTGTGTGTGGTGTTCCTGTGCGTGTGTGTGGTGTTCCTGTGCGTGTGTGTGGTGTTCCTGTGTGTGTGTGTGGTGGTGTTCCTGTGTGTGTGTGTGGTGTTCCTGTGTGTGTGTCTGGTGTTCCTGTGTGTGTGTGTGGTGTTCCTGTGTGTGCTTGTGGTGTTCCTGTGTGTTTGTGTGTGTGTGTGTGTGTGTGTGTGGGTGGTGTTCCTGTATGTGTGTGTGTGGTGTTCCTGTGTGTGTGTGTGTGTGTGTGTGGCTGGTGGTGTTCCTGTGTGTGTGTGTGTGGTGGTGTTCCTGTGTGTGTGTGGTGTTCCCGTGTGTGTGTGTGGGTGGTGGTGTGTGTGTGTGTGTGTGTGTGTGTGTGTGTGTAATGGTGTTCCTGTGTGTGTTGGTGGTGGTGTTCCTGTGTGTGTGTGTGTGTGTGTGTGTGGTGTTCCTGTGTGTGTGTGTGTGGTGTTCCTGTATGTGTGTGTGTGGTGTTCCTGTGTGTGTGGGTGGTGGTGTTCCTATGTGTGTGTGTGTGTGTGTGTGGTGTTCCTGTGTGTGTGTGTGTGGTGTTCCTGTGTGTGTGTGTGTGTGGTGTTCCTGTGTGTGTGTGTGTGGGTGGTGTTCCTGTGTGTGTGGGTGGTGTTCCTGTGTGTGTGTGTGTGGTGTTCCTGTGTGTGGTGGTGGTGTTCCTGTGTGTGGGGTTGGTGTTCCTGTGTGTGTGTGTGTGTGTGTGTGTGAGTGTGTGTGTGTGGTGTTCCCGTGTGTGTGTGTGTATGGTGTTCTTGTGTTTGTGGGTGGTGTTCCTGTGTGTGTGGGAGTGTGTGGTGTTCCTGTGTGTGGGAGTGTGTGGTGTTCCTGTGTGTGTGGGAGTGTGTGGTGTTCCTGTGTGTGTGGGAGTGTGTGGTGTTCCTGTGTGTGTGTGGTGTTCCTGTGTGTGTGTGTGTGTGTGTGTGTGTGGTGTTCCTGTGTGTGTGTGTGTGTGGTGTTCCTGTGTGTGTGTGTGTTTGTGGTGTTCCTGTGTGTGTGTGAGTGTGTGGTGTTCCTGTGTGTGTGGTGTTCCTGTGTGTGTGGTGTTCCTGTGTGTGTGTGGTGTTCCTGTGTGTGTGTGTGTGTGTGTGTGTGTGTGGTGTTCCTGTGTGTGTGTGTGGTGTCCCTGTGTGTGTGTGTGGTGTTCCTGTGTGTGTGTGTGTGTGGGTGGTGGTGTTCCTGCGTGTGTGTGTGGTGTTCCTGTGTGTGTGTGTGTGGGTGGTGTTCCTGTGTGTGTGTGTGGTGGTGTTCCTGTGTGTGTTGGTGTGTTTGGTGTTCCTGTGTGGGTGTGTGGGTGTGTGTGTGTGTGTGGTGTTCCTGTGTGTGTGTGGTGTTCCGGTGTGTGTGTGTGTGTGTGTGTGTGGTGTTCCTGTGTGTGTGTGTGGTGTTCCTGTGTGTGAGTGGTGTTCCTGTGTGTGTGTGTGGTGTTCCTGTGTGTGTTTGTGGTGTTCCTGTGTGTTTGTGTGTGTGTGTGTGTGTGTGTGTGTGTGGGTGGTGTTCCTGTATGTGTGTGTGTGGTGTTCCTGTGTGTGTGTGTGTGTGTGTGTGGGTGGTGGTGTTCCTGTGTGTGTGTGTGTGGTGGTGTTCCTGTGTGTGTGTGGTGTTCCCGTGTGTGTGTGTGGGTGGTGGTGTGTGTGTGTGTGTGTGTGTGTGTGTAATGGTGTTCCTGTGTGTGTTGGTGGTGGTGTTCCTGTGTGTGTGTGTGTGTGTGTGTGTGGTGTTCCTGTGTGTGTGTGTGTGGTGTTCCTGTATGTGTGTGTGTGGTGTTCCTGTGTGTGTGGGTGGTGGTGTTCCTGTGTGTGTGTGTGTGTGTGTGTGTGGTGTTCCTGTGTGTGTGTGTGTGGTGTTCCTGTGTGTGTGTGTGTGGTGTTCCTGTGTGTGTGTGTGTGGGTGGTGTTCCTGTGTGTGTGGGTGGTGTTCCTGTGTGTGTGTGTGTGTGTGGTGTTCCTGTCTGTGGTGGTGGTGTTCCTGTGTGTGGGGTTGGTGTTCCTGTGTGTGTGTGTGTGTGTGGTGTTCCTGTGTGTGTGTGTGGTGTTCCTGTGTGTGTGTGGTGTTCCTGTGTGTGTGTGGTGTTCCTGTGTGTATGTGGTGTTCCTGTGTGTGTGTGTGTGTGTGTGTGTGTGTGTGGTGTTCCCGTGTGTGTGTGTGTGTGTGTGGTGTTCCTGTGTGTGTATGTGTGTGTGTGTGGTGTTCCTGTGTGTGTGTGGGTGGTGTTCCTGTGTGTGTGTGTGTGTATGGTGTTCCTGTGTTTGTGGGTGGTGTTCCTGTGTGTGTGGGAGTGTGTGGTGTTCCTGTGTGTGTGGGAGTGTGTGGTGTTCCTGTGTGTGTGGGAGTGTGTGGTGTTCCTGTGTGTGTGTGGTGTTCCTGTGTGTGTGTGTGTGTGTGTGGTGTTCCTGTGTGTGTGTGTGTGTGTGGTGTTCCTGTGTGTGTGTGTGTTTGTGGTGTTCCTGTGTGTGTGTGAGTGTGTGGTGTTCCTGTGTGTGTGGTGTTCCTGTGTGTGTGGTGTTCCTGTGTGTGTGTGGTGTTCCTGTGTGTGTGTGTGTGTGTGTGTGTGTGTGTGTGGTGTTCCTGTGTGTGTGGTGTTCCTGTGTGTGTGTGTGTGTGGGTGGTGGTGTTCCTGCGTGTGTGTGTCGTGTTCCTGTGTGTGTTTGTGGGTGGTGTTCCTGTGTGTGTGTGTGGGTGGTGTTCCTGTGTGTGTGTGTGTGGGTGGTGTTCCTATGTGTGTGTGTGGTGGTGTTCCTGTGTGTGTTGGTGTGTTTGGTGTTCCTGTGTGTGTGTGTGTGTGTGTGTGTGTGTGTGTGTGTGTGTGTGTGTGGTGTTCCTGTGTGTGTGTGGTGTTCCGGTGTCTGTGTGTGTGTGTGTGTGGTGTTCCTGTGTGTGTGTGTGGTGTTCCTGTGTGTGTGTGGTGTTCCTGTGTGTGTGTGGTGTTCCTGTGTGTGTGTGGGTGGTGTTCCTGTGTGTGTGGGTGGTGTTCCTGTGTGTGTGGGAGGTGTTCCTGTGTGTGTGTGTGTGGGGGGGGGTGTTCCTGTGTGTGTGGGGGGGTGTTCCTGTGTGTGTGGGGGGAGTGTTCCTGTTTGTGTGTGGGTGGTGTTCCTGTGTGTGTGTGTGTCTTTGTGGTGTTCCTGTGTGTTTGTGTGTGTGTGTGTGTGTGTGGTGTTGTTGTATGTGTGTGTGTGGTGGTCCTGTATGTGTGTGGGTGGTGTTCCTGTATGTGTGTGGGTGGTGTTCCTGTATGTGTGTGGGTGGTGTTCCTGTGTGGGTGGTGTTCCTGTGTGTGGGTGGTGTTCCTGTGTGTGGGTGGTGTTCCTGTGTGTGTGTGTGGGTGGTGTTCCTGTGTATGTGTGTGTGGGTGGTGTTCCTGTGTATGTGTGTGTGGGTGGTGTTCCTGTGTGTGGTGTTCCCGTGTGTGTGTGTGTGTGGTGGTCCTGTGTGTGTGTGTGTGTGGTGTTCCTGTGTGTGTGTGTGTGTGTGTGGTGTTCCTGTGTGTGTGTGTGTGTGTGTGGTGTTCCTGTGCGTGTGTGTGGTGTTCCTGTGCGTGTGTGTGGTGTTCCTGTGTGTGTGGGTGGTGGTGTTCCTGTGTGTGTGTGTGTGTGGGTGGTGGTGTTCGTGTGTGTGTGTGTGTGGGTGGTGGTGTTCCTGTGTGTGTGTGTGTGTGTGTGTGTGGTGTTCCTGTGTGTGTGTGTGTGTGTGTGTGTGGTGGTCCTGTGTGTGTTGGTGTGTTTGGTGTTCCTGTGTGTGTGTGTTTGGTGTTCCTGTGTGTGTGTGTGGTGTTCCTGTGTGTGTGTGTGTGTGTGTGTGTGTGGTGTTCCTGTGTGTGTGTGTGTGTGTGTGTGTGTGTGTGTGTGTGTGTGTGGTGATCCTGTGTATGTGGTGTTCCTGTGTGTGTGTGGTGTTCCTGTGTGTGTGTGTGGTGTTCCTGTGTGTGTGTGTGGTGTTCCTGTGTGTGTGTGTGGTGTTCCTGTGTGTGTGTGTGTGGTGTTCCTGTGTGTGTGTGTGTGTGGTGTTCCTGTGTGCGTGTGTGGTGTTCCTGTGTGTGTGGGGGGGTGTTCCTGTGTGTGTGAGTGTGTGGGGGGTGTTCCTGTGTGTGTGAGTGTGTGTGTGGTGTTCCTGTGTGTGTGTGTGGTGTTCCTGTGTGTGTGTGTGTGGTGTTCCTGTGTGTGTGTGTGTGTGGTGTTCCTGTGTGTGTGTGTGTGGTGTTCCTGTGTGTGTGGGGGGGTGTTCCTGTGTGTGTGAGTGTGTGGGGGGTGTTCCTGTGTGTGTGAGTGTGTGGGTGGTGTTCCTGTGTGTGTGAGTGTGTGGGTGGTGTTCCTGTGAGTGTGTGGGTGGTGGTGTTCCTGTGTGTGTGTGTGGTGGTGTTCCTGTGTGTGTGTGTGGTGGTGTTCCTGTGTGTGTGTGTGGTGTTCCTGTGTATGTGTGTGTGGTGTTCCTGTGTGTGTGTGTGGTGTTCCTGTGTGTGTGTGTGGTGTTCCTGTGTGTGTTGGTGTGTGGTGTTCCTGTGTGTGTGTGTTGGTGTGTGGTGTTCCTGTGTGTGTGTGTGTGGTGTTCCTGTGTGTGTGTGTGTGTGTGTGTGGTGTTCCTGTGTGTGTGTGTGTGTGTGTGTGTGGTGTTCCTGTGTGTGTGTGTGGTGTTCCTGTGTGTGTGTGTGGTGTTCCTGTGTGTGTGTGTGGTGTTCCTGTTTGTGTTTGTGGTGTTCCTGTGTGTTTGTGTGTGTGTGTGTGTGTGTGTGTGTGTGTGGGTGGTGTTCCTGTATGTGTGTGTGTGGTGTTCCTGTGTGTGTGTGTGTGTGTGTGTGGGTGGTGGTGTTCCTGTGTGTGTGTGTGTGGTGGTGTTCCTGTGTGTGTGTGGTGTTCCCGTGTGTGTGTGTGGGTGGTGGTGTGTGTGTGTGTGTGTGTGTGTGTGTGTGTGTGTAATGGTGTTCCTGTGTGTGTTGGTGGTGGTGTTCCTGTGTGTGTGTGTGTGTGTGGTGTTCCTGTGTGTGTGTGTGTGTGTGTGGTGTTCCTGTATGTGTGTGTGTGGTGTTCCTGTGTGTGTGGGTGGTGGTGTTCCTGTGTGTGTGTGTGTGGTGTTCCTGTGTGTGTGTGTGTGTGGTGTTCCTGTGTGTGTGTGTGTGGGTGGTGTTCCTGTGTGTGTGGGTGGTGTTCCTGTGTGTGTGTGTGTGTGTGTGGTGTTCCTGTGTGTGGTGGTGGTGTTCCTGTGTGTGGGGTTGGTGTTCCTGTGTGTGTGTGTGTGTGTGGTGTTCCTGTGTGTGTGTGTGGTGTTCCTGTGTGTGTGTGGTGTTCCTGTGTGTATGTGGTGTTCCTGTGTGTGTGTGTGTGTGTGTGTGTGTGTGTGGTGTTCCTGTGTGTGTGTGTGTGTGTGTGTGTGTGTGTGTGTGTGTGTGTGTGTGGTGTTCCCGTGTGTGTGTGTGTGTGTGGTGTTCCTGTGTGTGTATGTGTGTGTGTGTGGTGTTCCTGTGTGTGTGTGGGTGGTGTTCCTGTGTGTGTGTGTGGTGTTCCTGTGTTTGTGGGTGGTGTTCCTGTGTGTGTGGGAGTGTGTGGTGTTCCTGTGTGTGGGAGTGTGTGGTGTTCCTGTGTGTGTGGGAGTGTGTGGTGTTCCTGTGTGTGTGTGGTGTTCCTGTGTGTATGTGGTGTTCCTGTGTGTGTGTGTGTGTGTGTGTGTGTGTGTGTGTGGTGTTCCTGTGTGTGTGTGTGTGTGTGTGTGTGTGTGTGTGTGGTGTTCCTGTGTGTGTGTGTGTGTGTGTGTGTGTGTGTGTGTGTGTGTGTGTGTGTGTGTGTGGTGTTCCCGTGTGTGTGTGTGTGTGTGTGTGTGTGGTGTTCCTGTGTGTGTATGTGTGTGTGTGTGGTGTTCCTGTGTGTGTGTGGGTGGTGTTCCTGTGTGTGTGTGTGTGGTGTTCCTGTGTTTGTGGGTGGTGTTCCTGTGTGTGTGGGAGTGTGTGGTGTTCCTGTGTGTGTGGGAGTGTGTGGTGTTCCTGTGTGTGTGGGAGTGTGTGGTGTTCCTGTGTGTGTGTGGTGTTCCTGTGTGTGTGTGTGTGTGGTGTTCCTGTGTGTGTGTGTGTTTGTGGTGTTCCTGTGTGTGTGTGAGTGTGTGGTGTTCCTGTGTGTGTGGTGTTCCTGTGTGTGTGGTGTTCCTGTGTGTGTGGTGTTCCTGTGTGTGTGTGGTGTTCCTGTGTGTGTGTGTGTGTGTGTGTGTGTGGTGTTCCTGTGTGTGTGTGTGGTGTTCCTGTGTGTGTGTGTGTGGTGTTCCTGTGTGTGTGTGTGTGTGTGGGTGGTGGTGTTCCTGTGTGTGTGTGTGGTGTTCCTGTGTGTGTTTGTGGGTGGTGTTCCTGTGTGTGTGTGTGGGTGGTGTTCCTGTGTGTGTGTGTGTGGGTGGTGTTCCTGTGTGTGTGTGTGGTGGTGTTCCTGTGTGTGTTGGTGTGTTTGGTGTTCCTGTGTGTGTGTGTGTGTGTGTGTGTGTGTGTGTGGTGTTCCTGTGTGTGTGTGGTGTTCCGGTGTGTGTGTGTGTGTGTGTGTGTGGTGTTCCTGTGTGTGTGTGGTGTTCCTGTGTGTGTGTGTGTGGTGTTCCTGTGTGTGTGTGTGTGTGGTGTTCCTGTGTGTGTGTGTGTTTGTGGTGTTCCTGTGTGTGTGTGAGTGTGTGGTGTTCCTGTGTGTGTGGTGTTCCTGTGTGTGTGGTGTTCCTGTGTGTGTGTGGTGTTCCTGTGTGTGTGTGTGGTGTTCCTGTGTGTGTGTGTGTGTGTGTGTGTGGGTGGTGGTGTTCCTGTGTGTGTGTGTGGTGTTCCTGTGTGTGTTTGTGGGTGGTGTTCCTGTGTGTGCTTGTGGGTGGTGTTCCTGTGTGTGTGTGTGTGGGTGGTGTTCCTGTGTGTGTGTGTGGTGGTGTTCCTGTGTGTGTTGGTGTGTTTGGTGTTCCTGTGTGTGTGAGTGTGTGTGTGTGTGTGTGTGTGTGTGTGGTGTTCCTGTGTGTGTGTGGTGTTCCGGTGTGTGTGTGTGTGTGTGTGTGTGTGGTGTTCCTGTGTGTGTGTGGTGTTCCTGTGTGTGTGTGGTGTTCCTGTGTGTGTGTGGGTGGTGTTCCTGTGTGTGTGGGTGGTGTTCCTGTGTGTGTGGGAGGTGTTCCTGTGTGTGTGTGTGGGGGGGGTGTTCCTGTGTGTGTGGGGGGGTGTTCCTGTGTGTGTGGGGGGGGTGTTCCTGTTTGTGTGTGGGTGGTGTTCCTGTGTGTGTGTGTGTCTTTGTGGTGTTCCTGTGTGTTTGTGTGTGTGTGTGTGTGTGTGGTGTTCCTGTATGTGTGTGTGTGGTGTTCCTGTATGTGTGTGGGTGGTGTTCCTGTATGTGTGTGTGTGGTGTTCCTGTGTGGGTGGTGTTCCTGTGTGTGGGTGGTGTTCCTGTGTGTGGGTGGTGTTCCTGTGTGTGTGTGTGTGGGTGGTGTTCCTGTGTATGTGTGTGTGGGTGGTGTTCCTGTGTATGTGTGTGTGGGTGGTGTTCCTGTGTATGTGTGTGTGGGTGGTGTTCCTGTGTGTGTGTGTGTGTGGTGTTCCTGTGTGTGTGTGTGTGTGTGGTGTTCCTGTGTGTGTGTGTGTGTGTGTGTGTGGTGTTCCTGTGCGTGTGTGTGGTGTTCCTGTGCGTGTGTGTGGTGGTGTTCCTGTGTGTGTTGGTGTGTTTGGTGTTCCTGTGTGTGTGAGTGTGGGTGGTGTTCCTGTGTGTGTGTGTGGTGGTGTTCCTGTGTGTGTTGATGTGTTTGGTGTTCCTGTGTGTGTGAGTGTGTGTGTGTGTGTGTGTGTGTGTGTGTGTTGTGTTCCTGTGTGTGTGTGTGTGTGTGGTGTTCCTGTGTGTGTGTGGTGTTCCGGTGTGTGTGTGTGTGTGTGTGTGTGTGGTGTTCCTGTGTGTGTGTGGTGTTCCTGTGTGTGTGTGGTGTTCCTGTGTGTGTGTGGGTGGTGTTCCTGTGTGTGTGGGTGGTGTTCCTGTGTGTGTGGGAGGTGTTCCTGTGTGTGTGTGTGGGGGGGGTGTTCCTGTGTGTGTGGGGGGGTGTTCCTGTGTGTGTGGGGGGGGTGTTCCTGTTTGTGTGTGGGTGGTGTTCCTGTGTGTGTGTGTGTCTTTGTGGTGTTCCTGTGTGTTTGTGTGTGTGTGTGTGTGTGTGTGGTGTTCCTGTATGTGTGTGTGTGGTGTTCCTGTATGTGTGTGGGTGGTGTTCCTGTATGTGTGTGGGTGGTGTTCCTGTATGTGTGTGGGTGGTGTTCCTGTGTGGGTGGTGTTCCTGTGTGTGGGTGGTGTTCCTGTGTGTGGGTGCTGTTCCTGTGTGTGTGTGTGTGGGTGGTGTTCCTGTGTATGTGTGTGTGGGTGGTGTTCCTGTGTATGTGTGTGTGGGTGGTGTTCCTGTGTGTGGTGTTCCCGTGTGTGTGTGTGTGTGGTGGTCCTGTGTGTGTGTGTGTGTGGTGTTCCTGTGTGTGTGTGTGTGTGTGTGTGGTGTTCCTGTGTGTGTGTGTGTGTGTGTGTGTGTGTGGTGTTCCTGTGCGTGTGTGTGGTGTTCCTGTGCGTGTGTGTGGTGTTCCTGTGTGTGTGGGTGGAGGTGTTCCTGTGTGTGTGTGGGTGGTGGTGTTCGTGTGTGTGTGTGTGGGTGGTGGTGTTCCTGTGTGTGTGTGTGTGTGTGTGTGTGTGTGTGGTGTTCCTGTGTGTGTGTGTGTGTGTGTGGTGGTCCTGTGTGTGTTGGTGTGTTTGGTGTTCCTGTGTGTGTGTGTTTGGTGTTCCTGTGTGTGTGTGTGTGTGTGTGTGTGTGTGGTGTTCCTGTGTGTGTGTGGTGTTCCTGTGTGTGTGTGGTGTTCCTGTGTGTGTGTGTGTGGTGTTCCTGTGTGTGTGTGTGGTGTTCCTGTGTGTGTGTGTGGTGTTCCTGTGTGTGTGTGTGTGGTGTTCCTGTGTGTGTGTGTGTGTGGTGTTCCTGTGTGTGTGTGTGGTGTTCCTGTGTGTGTGGGGGGGTGTTCCTGTGTGTGTGAGTGTGTGGGTGGTGTTCCTGTGTGTGTGAGTGTGTGGGTGGTGTTCCTGTGTGTGTGAGTGTGTGGGTGGTGTTCCTGTGAGTGTGTGGGTGGTGGTGTTCCTGTGTGTGTGTGTGGTGGTGTTCCTGTGTGTGTGTGTGGTGGTGTTCCTGTGTGTGTGTGTGTGTGGTGTTCCTGTGTGTGTGTGTGTGGTGTTCCTGTGTGTGTGTGGTGTTCCTGTGTGTGTGTGGGTGGTGTTCCTGTGTGTGTGGGTGTGTGTGTGTGTGGTGTTCCTGTGTGTGTGTGGTGTTCCTGTGTGTGTGTGGTGTTCCTGTGTGTGTGTGGGTGGTGTTCCTGTGTGTGTGGGTGGTGTTCCTGTGTGTGTGGGAGGTGTTCCTGTGTGTGTGTGTGGGGGGGGTGTTCCTGTGTGTGTGGGGGGGTGTTCCTGTGTGTGTGGGGGGGTGTTCCTGTGTGTGTGTGTGGTGTTCCTGTGTGTGTGTGTGTGGTGTTCCTGTGTGTGTTGGTGTGTGGTGTTCCTGTGTGTGTGTGTGTGTGTGGTGTTCCTGTGTGTGTGTGTGTGTGTGGTGTTCCTGTGTGTGTGGGTGGTGTTCCTGTGTGTGTGTGTGTCTTTGTGGTGTTCCTGTGTGTTTGTGTGTGTGTGTGTGTGTGTGTGTGTGGTGTTCCTGTATGTGTGTGTGTGGTGTTCCTGTATGTGTGTGGGTGGTGTTCCTGTATGTGTGTGGGTGGTGTTCCTGTATGTGTGTGTGGTGTTCCTGTGCGTGTGTGTGGTGTTCCTGTGTGTGTGGGTGGTGGTGTTCCTGTGTGTGTCTGTGTGTGGGTGGTGTTCCCGTGTGTGTGTGTGTGGTGGTCCTGTGTGTGTGTGTGTGTGGTGTTCCTGTGTGTGTGTGTGTGTGTGTGGTGTTCCTGTGTGTGTGTGTGTGTGTGTGTGGTGTTCCTGTGCGTGTGTGTGGTGTTCCTGTGCGTGTGTGTGGTGTTCCTGTGTGTGTGGGTGGTGGTGTTCCTGTGTGTGTGTGTGTGTGGGTGGTGGTGTTCGTGTGTGTGTGTGTGTGGGTGGTGGTGTTCCTGTGTGTGTGTGTGTGTGTGTGTGTGGTGTTCCTGTGTGTGTGTGTGTGTGTGGTGGTCCTGTGTGTGTTGGTGTGTTTGGTGTTCCTGTGTGTGTGTGTGTTTGGTGTTCCTGTGTGTGTGTGTGTGTGTGTGTGTGTGTGTGTGTGTGTGTGTGTGTGTGTGTGTGTGTGTGTGTGGTGTTCCTGTGTGTGTGTGGTGTTCCTGTGTGTGTGTGGTGTTCCTGTGTGTGTGTGTGGTGTTCCTGTGTGTGTGTGTGTGTGGTGTTCCTGTGTGTGTGTGTGGTGTTCCTGTGTGTGTGGGGGGGTGTTCCTGTGTGTGTGAGTGTGTGGGTGGTGTTCCTGTGTGTGTGAGTGTGTGGGTGGTGTTCCTGTGTGTGTGAGTGTGTGGGTGGTGTTCCTGTGAGTGTGTGGGTGGTGGTGTTCCTGTGTGTGTGTGTGGTGGTGTTCCTGTGTGTGTGTGTGGTGGTGTTCCTGTGTGTGTGTGTGTGGTGTTCCTGTGTGTGTGTGTGGTGTTCCTGTGTGTGTGTGTGGTGTTCCTGTGTGTGTTGGTGTGTGGTGTTCCTGTGTGTGTGTGTGTGTGTGGTGTTCCTGTGTGTGTGTGTGTGTGTGGTGTTCCTGTGTGTGTGTGTGTGTGTGTGTGTGTGTGTGGTGTTCCTGTGTGTGTGTGTGTGTGTGGTGTTCCTGTGTGTGTGTGTGGTGTTCCTGTGTGTGTGTGTGGTGTTCCTGTGTGTGTTTGTGGTGTTCCTGTGTGTGTGTGTGTGTGTGTGTGTGTGTGGGTGGGTGGTGTTCCTGTATGTGTGTGTGTGGTGTTCCTGTGTGTGTGTGTTTGTGTGTGTGGGTGGTGGTGTTCCTGTGTGTGTGTGTGTGGTGGTGTTCCTGTGTGTGTGTGGTGTTCCCGTGTGTGTGTGTGGGTGGTGGTGTGTGTGTGTGTGTGTGTAATGGTGTTCCTGTGTGTGTTGGTGGTGGTGTTCCTGTGTGTGTGTGTGTGTGTGTGTGTGTGTGGTGTTCCTGTGTGTGTGTGTGTGGTGTTCCTGTATGTGTGTGTGTGGTGTTCCTGTGTGTGTGGGTGGTGGTGTTCCTGTGTGTGTGTGTGTGTGTGTGTGTGTGTGTGGTGTTCCTGTGTGTGTGTGTGTGGTGTTCCTGTGTGTGTGTGTGTGTGGTGTTCCTGTGTGTGTGTGTGTGGGTGGTGTTCCTGTGTGTGTGGGTGGAGTTCCTGTGTGTGTGTGTGTGTGTGGTGTTCCTGTGTGTGGTAGTGGTGTTCTTGTGTGTGGGGTTGGTGTTCCTGTGTGTGTGTGTGTGTGTGTGGTGTTCCTGTGTGTGTGTGTGTGGTGTTCCTGTGTGTGTGTGGTGTTCCTGTGTGTGTGTGGTGTTCCTGTGTGTATGTGGTGTTCCTGTGTGTGTGTGTGTGTGTGTGTGTGTGTGTGTGTGTGGTGTTCCTGTGTGTGTGTGTGTGTGTGTGTGTGTGTGTGTGTGTGTGTGTGGTGTTCCCGTGTGTGTGTGTGTGTGTGTGTGTGGTGTTCCTGTGTGTGTATGTGTGTGTGTGTGGTGTTCCTGTGTGTGTGTGGGTGGTGTTCCTGTGTGTGTGTGTGTGGTGTTCCTGTGTTTGTGGGTGGTGTTCCTGTGTGTGTGGGAGTGTGTGGTGTTCCTGTGTGTGGGAGTGTGTGGTGTTCCTGTGTGTGTGGGAGTGTGTGGTGTTCCTGTGTGTGTGGGAGTGTGTGGTGTTCCTGTGTGTGTGTGGTGTTCCTGTGTGTGTGTGTGGTGTTCCTGTGTGTGTGTGTGTGTGTGTGGTGTTCCTGTGTGTGTGTGTGTTTGTGGTGTTCCTGTGTGTGTGTGAGTGTGTGGTGTTCCTGTGTGTGTGGTGTTCCTGTGTGTGTGGTGTTCCTGTGTGTGTGTGGTGTTCCTGTGTGTGTGTGTGTGTGTGTGTGGTGTTCCTGTGTGTGTGTGTGGTGTTCCTGTGTGTGTGTGTGGTGTTCCTGTGTGTGTGTGTGTGTGGGTGGTGGTGTTCCTGTGTGTGTGTGTGGTGTTCCTGTGTGTGTTTGTGGGTGGTGTTCCTGTGTGTGTGTGTGGGTGGTGTTCCTGTGTGTGTGAGTGTGGGTGGTGTTCCTGTGTGTGTGTGTGTGTGGGTGGTGTTCCTGTGTGGGTGGTGTTCCTGTGTGGGTGGTGTTCCTGTGTGGGTGGTGTTCCTGTGTGGGTGGTGTTCCTGTGTGCGTGGTGTTCCTGTGTGCGTGGTGTTCCTGTGTGGGTGGGGGTGGTGTTCCTGTGTGTGTGGGTGGTGTTCCTGTGTGTGTGGGTGGGGGTGGTGTTCCTGTGTGTGTGTGTGTGTGTGTGTGGTGTTCCTGTGTGTGTGTGTGGTGTTCCTGTGTGTGTGTGTGGTGTTCCTGTGTGTGTGTGTGGTGTTCCTGTGTGTGTGTGTGGTGTTCCTGTGTGTGTGTGTGGTGTTCCTGTGTGTGTGTGGTGTTCCTGTGTGTGTGTGTGGTGTTCCTGTGTGTGTGTGTGGTGTTCCCGTGTGTGTGTGTGTGTGTGTGTGGTGTTCCTGTGTGTGTGTGTGTGTGTGGTGTTCCTGTGTGTGTGGTGTTCCTGTGTGTGTGGTGTTCCTGTGTGTGTGTGTGTGGTGTTCCTGTGTGGGTGTGTGTGTGTGGTGTTCCTGTGTGGGTGTGTGTGTGTGGTGTTCCTGTGTGGGTGTGTGTGTGTGGTGTTCCTGTGTGGGTGTGTGTGGTGTTCCTGTGTGGGTGTGTGTGGGGGTGGTGTTCCTGTGTGGGTGTGTGTGGGGGTGGTGTTCCTGTGTGTGTGTGTGTGGGGGTGGTGTTCCTGTGTGTGTGTGTGTGGTGTTCCTGTGTGTGTGTGTGTGGTGTTCCTGTGTGTGTGTGTGTGGTGTTCCTGTGTGTGTGTGTGTGTGTGTGTGTGTGTGTGTGTGTGTGTGTGTGTGGTGTTCCTGTGTGTGTGTGTGTGTGTGTGTGTGTGTGGTGTTCCTGTGTGTGTGTGTGTGTGTGTGTGGTGTTCCTGTGTGTGTGTGTGTGTGTGGTGTTCCTGTGTGTGTGTGTGTGGTGTTCCTGTGTGTGTGTGTGTGGTGTTCCTGTGTGTGTGTGTGGGGGGGGGTTCCTGTGTGTGTGGGGGGGGGGGTTCCTGTGTGTGTGGGGGGGGTTCCTGTGTGTGTGTGTGGTGTTCCTGTGTGTGTGTGTGTGTGGGTGGGTGCTGTTCCCGTGTGTGTGTGTGTGTGTGTGGTGCTGTTCCCGTGTGTGTGTGTGGTGCTGTTCCCGTGTGTGTGTGTGTGTGTGTATGGTGTTCCTGTGTGTGTATGGTGTTCCTGTGTGTGTGTGTGTGTATGGTGTTCCTGTGTGTGTGTGTGTGTATGGTGTTCCTGTGTGTGTGGGTGGTGTTCCTGTGTATGTGCGTGTGGGTGGTGTTCCTGTGTGTGTGGGTGGTGTTCCTGTGTATGTGCGTGTGGGTGGTGTTCCTGTGTGTGTAATTAATCAACAGTAGTTTCACGCTTCCTTAAGGTGTGAATTGTGGGCAAGGCTTAGCTACTTATATTGAAGGTGGATCTAGCTCAAACTTTAGTGTGCTTTAGTTTTCTATATTGGATTCTTCTCCACTGGTAAGGTAGGTTTTTAACTTTTGTACTGTTTTTGAAACACAATTGGTTCTTACTGTATACTGTACCTAGTTTTTGCTGTTTGGTAGTGTTGATTACAGTGTGATTGAAGTAGGTCTAAAGCAAATTGTTCTCAGGTAATTAATCAACAGTAGTTTCAGGCTTCCTTAAGGTGTGAATTGTGGGCAAGGCTTAGCTACTTATATTGAAGGTGTTCTCACAAGTGTCTGTAGCGGTTAATAAGCATATACTACAACAAAGTTAGTCAACAATCTAGATAGCAAGTGCAGAGAATTGACTCAAACTCTTGTTCACCAAGTTTTATAGACAATTACTTCAGTCTACAGTAGCATGTGTCTTCAAACTATCTCTGTCAGTGCTCACAGACCATGATGTGTGTGTGGTTTCCCTGTGTGTGTGGTTTCCCTGTGTGTGTGGTTTCCCTGTGTGTGTGGTTTCCCTGTGTGTGTGGTTTCCCTGTGTGTGTGGTGTTTGTGTGGGGGGGGGTTTCTGTGTGTGTGGGGGGGTTTCTGTGTGTGTGGGGGGGGTTCCTGTGTGTGTGTGTGTGTGTGTGTGTGGGTGGTTTCCCTGTGTGTGTGGTGTTTGTGTGGGGGGGGTTCCTGTGTGTGTGGGGGGGTTTCTGTGTGTGTGGGGGGGGTTCCTGTGTGTGTGTGTGTGGGTGGGGTTCCTGTGTGTGTGTGTGTGGGTGGGGTTCCTGTGTGTGTGTGTGGGGGGGGGGTTCCTGTGTGTGTGTGTGTGGGGGGGGTTCCTGTGTATGTGTGTGTGGGTGGGGTTCCTGTGTATGTGTGTGTGGGGGGGGTTCCTGTGTATGTGTGTGTGGGTGGGGTTCCTGTGTATGTGTGTGTGGGTGGGGTTCCTGTGTATGTGTGTGTGGGTGGGGTTCCTGTGTATGTGTGTGTGGGTGGGGTTCCTGTGTGTGTGTGTGTGTGTGGGTGGGGTTCCTGTGTGTGTGTGTGTGTGTGGGTGGGGTTCCTGTGTGTGTGTGTGTGTGTGGGTGGGGTTCCTGTGTGTGTGTGTGTGTGTGTGTGGGTGGGGTTCCTGTGTGTGGGTGGGGTTCCTGTGTGTGGGTGGGGTTCCTGTGTGTGGGTGGGGTTCCTGTGTGTGGGTGGGGTTCCTGTGTGGGTGGTGTTCCCGTGTGTGTGGGTGGTGTTCCCGTGTGTGTGGGTGGTGTTCCCGTGTGTGTGGGTGGTGTTCCTGTGTGTGTGGGTGGTGTTCCTGTGTGTGTGTGTGTGTGTGTGTGTGTGTGTGGTGTTCCTGTGTGTGTGTGTGTGGGGTTCCTGTGTGTGGGTGGGGTTCCTGTGTGTGTGTGTGGGTGGTGTTCCTGTGTGGGTGGTGTTCCCGTGTGTGTGGGTGGTGTTCCCGTGTGTGTGGGTGGTGTTCCCGTGTGTGTGTGTGGTGTTCCCGTGTGTGTGGGTGGTGTTCCTGTGTGTGTGGGTGGTGTTCCTGTGTGTGTGGTGTTCCTGTGTGTGTGTGGGTGGTGTTCCTGTGTATGTGCGTGTGGGTGGTTTCCCTGTGTGTGTGGTTTCCCTGTGTGTGTGGTTTCCCTGTGTGTGTGGTTTCCCTGTGTGTGTGGTGTTCGTGTGGGTGGGGTTCCTGTGTGTGTGTGTGGGTGGGGTTCCTGTGTGTGTGTGGGTGGTGTTCCTGTGTGTGTGGGGGGGTTCCCGTGTGTGTGTGGGTGGTGTTCCCGTGTGTGTGGGTGGTGTTCCCGTGTGTGTGTGGGTGGTGTTCCCGTGTGTGTGTGGGTGGTGTTCCCGTGTGTGTGTGGTGGTGTTCCCGTGTGTGTGTGTGGTGCTGTTCCCGTGTGTGTGTGTGGTGCTGTTCCCGTGTGTGTGTGTGGTGGTGTTCCCGTGTGTGTGTGTCGTGGTGGCTGTTCCCGTGTGTGTGTGTGGTGCTGTTCCCGTGTGTGTGTGTGTGGTGCTGTTCCCGTGTGTGTGTGTGGTGCTGTTCCCGTGTGTGTGTGTGGTGCTGTTCCCGTGTGTGTGTGTGGTGCTGTTCCCGTGTGTGTGTGTGGTGCTGTTCCCGTGTGTGTGTGTGGTGCTGTTCCCGTGTGTGTGTGTGGTGCTGTTCCCGTGTGTGTGTGTGGTGCTGTTCCCGTGTGTGTGTGTGGTGCTGTTCCCGTGTGTGTGTGTGTGGTGCTGTTCCCGTGTGTGTGTGTGTGGTGCTGTTCCCGTGTGTGTGTGTGTGGTGCTGTTCCCGTGTGTGTGTGTGTGGTGCTGTTCCCGTGTGTGTGTGTGTGTGGTGCTGTTCCCGTGTGTGTGTGTGTGTGGTGGTGTTCCCGTGTGTGTGTGTGTGGTGGTGTTCCCGTGTGTGTGTGTGGTGGTGTTCCCGTGTGTGTGTGTCGTGTGGTGGTGTTCCCGTGTGTGTGTGGTGGTGTTCCCGTGTGTGTGTGGTGGTGTTCCCGTGTGTGTGTGGTGGTGTTCCCGTGTGTGTGTGGTGGTGTTCCCGTGTGTGTGTGGTGGTGTTCCCGTGTGTGTGTGGTGGTGTTCCCGTGTGTGTGTGGTGGTGTTCCCGTGTGTGTGTGGTGGTGTTCCCGTGTGTGTGTGGTGGTGTTCCCGTGTGTGTGTGGTGGTGTTCCCGTGTGTGTGTGGTGGTGTTCCCGTGTGTGTGTGGTGGTGTTCCCGTGTGTGTGTGGTGGTGTTCCCGTGTGTGTGTGGTGGTGTTCCCGTGTGTGTGTGGTGGTGTTCCCGTGTGTGTGTGGTGGTGTTCCCGTGTGTGTGTGGTGGTGTTCCCGTGTGTGTGGTGGTGTTCCCGTGTGTGTGGTGGTGTTCCCGTGTGTGTGGTGGTGTTCCGTGTGTGGTGGTGGTGTTCCCGTGTGTGGTGGTGGTGTTCCGTGTGTGGTGGTGGTGTTCCGTGTGTGGTGGTGGTGTTCCCGTGTGTGGTGGGTGGTGTTCCTGTGTGTGTGTGTGTGTGTGTGTGTGTGGGTGTTCCTGTGTGTGTGTGGGTGGGGTTCCTGTGTGTGTGTGTGTGGGTGGGGTTCCTGTGTGTGTGTGTGGGTGGGTTCCTGTGTGTGTGTGTGGGGGGTTCCTGTTTGTGTGTGTGGGGGGGGTTCCTGTGTGTGTGTGGGGGGGTTCCTGTGTGTGTGTGTTCTGTGTGTGTGTGTGTGGGGTGTTCCTGTGTGTGTCTGTGTGTGGGTGGGGTTCCTGTGTGTGTGTGTGGTCCTGTGTGTGTGTGTGTGGGTGTTCCTGTGTGTGTGTGTGTGGTGTTCCTGTGTGTGTGTGTGGGGTGTTCCTGTGTGTGTGTGTGTGGGTGTTCCTGTGTGTGTGGGTGGGTTCCTGTGTGTGTGTCTGTGTGTGGTGTTCCTGTGTGTGGTGTTCCTGTGTGTGTGGGTGTCTGTGTGTGGGTGGGGTTCCTGTGTGTGGTGGGGTTCCTGTGTGTGGTGTTCCTGTGTCTGTGTGTGTGTGTGGGTGGGGTTCCTGTGTGCGGTGTTCCTGTGTGTGGTGTTCCTGTGTGTGTGTGTGTGGTGTTCCTGTGTGCGGTGTTCCTGTGTGTGGTGTTCCTGTGTGTGGTGTTCCTGTGTCTGTGTGTGTGTGTGTGCGGTGTTCCTGTGTGCGGTGTTCCTGTGTGCGGTGTTCCTGTGTGCGGTGTTCCTGTGTGCGGTGTTCCT
>CM060128.1:24593524-24657811 GCA_030522415.1 Channallabes apus | reverse complement strand
ACCACACACACACACACAGGAACACCACCCACACACACACAGGAACACCACCCACACACACACAGGAACACCACCCACACAGGAACACCACCCACACACCCCTAGGAACACCACCCACACACCCCTAGGGACACCACCCACACACCCCTAGGGACACCACCCACACACCCCTAGGGACACCACCCACACACCCCTAGGGACACCACACACACACCCCTAGGGACACCACAGACACACCCCTAGGGACACCACAGACACACACACAGGAACACCACCCACACACACACAAACAAGAACACCACACACACACACACACACACACACAAGAACACCACACACACACAGGAACACCACCCACACACACACAGGAACACCACCCACACACACAGGAACACCACCCACACACCCACACACACACACACACACACACACACACACACACACACACACACACAGGAACACCACCCACACAAACACACACTAACACCACACACACACACACAAGAACACCACCCACACACACACAGGAACACCACCCACACACACACAGGAACACCACACACACACACACAGGGACACCACACACACACACACAGGGACACCACACACACACACACACACAGGGACACCACCCACACACACACACACACAGGGACACCACCCACACACACACAGGGACACCACCCACACACACAGGAACACCACCCACACACACAGACAGGAACACCACCCACACACACAGACAGGAACACCACCCACACACACAGACAGGAACACCACCCACACACACACAGGAACACCACCCACACACACAGGAACACCACCCACACACACAGGGACACCACCCACACACACAGGAACACCACCCACACACACAGGAACACCACCCACACACACAGGAACACCACCCACACACACACAGGAACACCACACACACAAACACACAGGAACACCACCCACACACACAAGAAAACCACCCACCCACACACACACACACACACACACACAGTGACACCACCCACACACACAGGGACACCAAGCACACACACACAGGAACACCACCCACACACACACAGGAACACCCCCCCCACACACACAGGAACACCCCCCCCCCACAGGAACACCCCCCCCCCTAGGAACACCACCCACCCACACACACACCCCTAGGAACACCACCCACCCACACACACACACACCCCTAGGAACACCACACACACACACACACACACACCCCTAGGAACACCACCCACACACACACACACACACACACACAGGAACACCACCCACACACACACACACCCCTAGGGACACCACAGACACACACACAAGAACACCACACACACAGGAACACCACCCACACACACACACAGGAACACCACACACACACACACAGGAACACCACACACACACACACACAGGAACACCACACACACACACACACACAGGAACACCACACACACACACACACAGGAACACCACACACACACACACACAGGAACACCACACACACACAGGAACACCACACACACACACACAGGAACACCACACACACACACAGGAACACCACACACACACACACACACACACACACACACAGGAACACCACCCACACAAAAACACACACACTAACACCACCCACACAAACACACAGGAACACCCCCCCCCCTAGGAACACCACCCACACACACACACCCCTAGGAACACCACCCACCCACGCACACACCCCTAGGAACACCACCCACCCACCCACCCACACACACACCCTCCTAAGAACAAGACACACACACACACACACTCACCCCTAGGAACACCACCCACACACACAGCCCCGTAGGAAGACCCCCCCCCCCCAGGAACATTACGCGCCCCCCCCTAGGAACACCACCCACACACATACAGGAACACCACCCACACACACACAGGAACACCACCCACACACCCCTAGGAACACCACCCACACACATACAGGAACACCACCCACACACATACAGGAACACCACCCACACACACACAGGAACACCACCCACACACCCCTAGGAACACCACCCACACACACACACACACAGGAACACCACCCACACAAACACACACTAACACCACCCACACACACAAGAACACCACCCACACACACACACAAGAACACCACCCACACACACACACAAGAACACCACCCACACACACACAGGAACACCACCCACACACACACACACAGGGACACCAAGCACACACACACAGGGACACCACTCACACACACACAGGGACACCACTCACACACACACAGGGACACCACTCACACACACACAGGGACACCACCCACACACACACACAGGGACACCACCCACACACACACAGGGACACCACCCACACACACACAGGGACACCCCCCCCCACACACACACACACACAGGAACACCACCCCCCCCAGGAACACCACCCACGCACACACACCCCTAGGAACACCACCCACCCACACACACACCCCTAGGAACACTACCCACCCACACACTCACACACCCCTAGGAACACCACACACACACACACACCCCTAGGAACACCACCCACACACACACACAGGAACACCACCCACACAGGAACACCACACACACACACACACACCCCTAGGAACACGACCCACACACCCCTAGGAACACCACCCACACCCCTAGGGACACTACACACACACCCCTAGGGACACCACACACACACCCCTAGGGACACCACAGACACCCACACAGGAACACCACCCACACACACACACACACAAGAACACCACACACACACAGGAACACCACCCACACACACACAGGAACACCACCCACACACACACAGGAACACCACACACACACACACAGGAACACCACACACACACACACACACACACACACACACACACAAACACACACAGGAACACCACCCACACAAACACACACTAACACCACCCACACACACACACACAAGAACACCACCCACACACACACACACAAGACCACCCACACACACACAGGAACACCACCCACACACACACACAGGAACACCACCCACACACACACAGGGACACCACCCACACACACACAGGGACACCACCCACACACACACAGGGACACCACCCACACACACACAGGGACACCACCCACACACACACAGGGACACCACCCACACACACAGACAGGAACACCACCCACACACACAGACAGGAACACCACCCACACACACACACAGGAACACCACCCACACACACACACAGGAACACCACCCACCAACCCCCCTAGGTACACCACCCACACACACACCCCTAGGAACACCACCCACCCACACACACACCCCTAGGAACACCACCCACCCACACACACACCCCTAGGAACACCACCCACCCACCCACACACACACACACACACACACACCCCTAAGAACACCACACACACACACACACACACCCCTAGGAACACCACCCACACACACACACAGCCCCGTAGGAAGACCCCCCCCCCAGGAACATTACGCGCCCCCCCCTAGGAACACCACCCACACACACAGGAACACCACACACACACACACAGGAACACCACCCACACACACACAGGAACACCACCCACACAGGAACACCACACACACACACACACACCCCTAGGAACACGACCCACACACCCCTAGGAACACCACCCACACCCCTAGGGACACTACACACACACCCCTAGGGACACCACACACACACCCCTAGGGACACCACAGACACCCACACAGGAACACCACCCACACACACACACACACAAGAACACCACACACACACAGGAACACCACCCACACACACACAGGAACACCACCCACACACACACAGGAACACCACACACACACACACAGGAACACCACACACACACACACACACACACACACACACAAACACACACAGGAACACCACCCACACAAACACACACTAACACCACCCACACACACACACACAAGAACACCACCCACACACACACACACAAGACCACCCACACACACACAGGAACACCACCCACACACACACAGGAACACCACCCACACACACACAGGGACACCACCCACACACACACAGGGACACCACCCACACACACACAGGGACACCACCCACACACACACAGGGACACCACCCACACACACACAGGGACACCACCCACACACACAGACAGGAACACCACCCACACACACAGACAGGAACACCACCCACACACACACACACAGGAACACCACCCACACACACACACAGGAACACCACCCACCAACCCCCCTAGGTACACCACCCACACACACACCCCTAGGAACACCACCCACCCACACACACACCCCTAGGAACACCACCCACCCACACACACACCCCTAGGAACACCACCCACCCACCCACACACACACACACACACACACACCCCTAAGAACACCACACACACACACACACACACCCCTAGGAACACCACCCACACACACACACAGCCCCGTAGGAAGACCCCCCCCCCAGGAACATTACGCGCCCCCCCCTAGGAACACCACCCACACACACAGGAACACCACACACACACACACAGGAACACCACCCACACACACACAGGAACACCACCCACACAGGAACACCACCCACACAGGAACACCACCCACACACCCCTAGGAACACCACCCACACACCCCTAGGGACACCACAAACACACCCCTAGGGACACCACAAACACACCCCTAGGGACACCACAGACACACACCCAGGAACACCACCCACACACACACACACACAGGAACACCACCAACACACGCACAGGAACACCACACACACACACAGGAACACCACACACACACACACAGGAACACCAGACACACACACACAGGGACACCACCCACACACACACAGGGACACCACCCACACACACACAGGGACACCACCCACACACACACAGGGACACCACCCACACACACAGGAACACCACCCACACACACACACACACACAGGAACACCACCCACACACACACAGGGACACCACCCACACACACACAGGGACACCACCCACACACACACAGGGACACCACCCACACACACAGACAGGAACACCACCCACACACACAGACAGGAACACCACTCACACACACAGACAGGAACACCACTCACACACAGACAGGAACACCACTCACACACAGACAGGAACACCACCCACACACACACACAGGAACACCACCCACCAACCCCGCTAGGAACACAACCCACCCACCCACCCACCCACACACACACAGGAACACCACCCACACAAACACACACAGGAACACCACACACACAAGAACACCACACACACACACAGGAACACCACCCACACACACACAGGAACACCACACACACACACACACACACACACACACACACAGGAACACCACCCACACAAACACACACAGGAACACCACCCACACAAACACACACTAACACCACCCACACACACACACACAAGAACACCACCCACACACACACACAAGAACACCACCCACACACACACAGGGACACCACCCACACACACACAGGGACACCACCCACACACACACACACACAGGAACACCACCCACACACACAGACAGGAACACCACACACACAGACACACAGGAACACCACCCACACACACACACAGGAACACCACCCACCAACCCCCCTAGGAACACCACCCACCCACCCACACACACCCCTAGGAACACCACCCACCCACCCACACACACACCCCTAGGAACACCACCCACCCACCCACACACACACCCCTAGGAACACCACCCACCCACCCACATACCCCTAGGAACACCACCCACCCACACACCCCTAGGAACACCACCCACCCACCCACACACACACACACACACAACACCCCTAAGAACACCACACACACACACACACACACCCCTAGGAACACCACCCGCACACACACAGCCCCGTAGGAAACCCCCCCCCCCAGGAACATTACGCGCCCCCCCTAGGAACACCACCCACACACACAGGAACACCACCCACACACACACAGGAACACCACCCACACACACACAGGAACACCACCCACACACCCCTAGGAACACCACCCACACACCCCTAGGGACACCACAAGCACACCCCTAGGGACACCACACACACACCCCTAGGGACACCACAGACACACACACAGGAACACCACCCACACACACACACACTAACACCACCCACACACACTAACACCACCCACACACACACACAAGAACACCACCCACACACACACACACACACAAGAACACCACCCACACACACACACACAATAACACCACCCACACACACACACACACACACACACAGGGACACCACCCACACACACACACAGGGACACCACCCACACACAAACACACAGGGACACCACCCACACACAAACACACAGGGACACCACCCACACACAAACACACAGGGACACCACCCACACACAAACACACAGGGACACCACCCACACACAAACACACAGGGACACCACCCACACACAAACACACAGGGACACCACCCACACACACAGACAGGAACACCACCCACACACACACAGGAACACCACCCACACACACACAGGAACACCACCCACACACACACAGGAACACCACTCACACACACACAGGAACACCACCCACACACACACAGGAACACCACCCACACACACACAGGGACACCAAGCACACACACACAGGGACACCACTCACACACACACAGGGACACCACCCACACAGGAACACCACACACACACAGGGACACCACCCACACAGGAACACCACCCACACACCCCTAGGAACACCACCCACACACCCCTAGGGACACCACAAACACACCACTAGGGACACCACACACACACCCCTAGGGACACCACAGACACACACACAGGAACACCACCCACACACACACACTAACACCACCCACACACACACACACACAAGAACACCACCCACACACACACACACACACACACAGGGACACCAACCACACACACACACAGGGACACCAACCACACACACACACAGGGACACCAACCACACACACACACAGGGACACCAACCACACACACACACACAGGGACACCAACCACACACACACACACAGGGACACCACCCACACACAAACACACAGGGACACCACCCACACACAAACACACAGGGACACCACCCACACACACACAGGGACACCACCCACACACACAGACAGGAACACCACCCACACACACACAGGAACACCACCCACACACACACAGGAACACCACCCACACACACACAGGAACACCACCCACACACACACACACACAGGGACACCAAGCACACACACACAGGGACACCAAGCACACACACACAGGGACACCACTCACACACACACAGGGACACCACCCACACACACACAGGGACACCACCCACACACACACACAGGGACACCACACACACACACAGGGACACCACCCACACACACACAGGGACACCACCCACACACACACACAGGGACACCACCCACACACACACAGGAACACCCCCCCACACACACACACAGGAACACCTCCCCCCCCCCCACACACACACACACAGGAACACCACCCCCCCCTAGGAACACCACCCACACACCCCTAGGAACACCACCCACCCACACACACACCCCTAGGAACACTACCCACCCACACACTCACACACCCCTAGGAACACCACACACACACACACCCCTAGGAACACCACCCACACACCCCTAGGAACACCACCCACACCCCTAGGGACACTACACACACACCCCTAGGGACACCACAAACACACCCCTAGGGACACCACAGACACACACACAGGAACACCACCCACACACACACACAAGAACACCACACACACAAGAACACCACACACACACAGGAACACCACCCACACACACACAGGAACACCACACACACACACACAGGAACACCACACACACACACACAGGAACACCACACACACACACACACACACACACAAACACACACAGGAACACCACCCACACAAACACACACTAACACCACCCACACACACACACACAAGAACACCACCCACACACACACACAAGAACACCACCCACACACACACAGGGACACCACCCACACACACACAGGGACACCACCCACACACACACAGGGACACCACCCACACACACACACAGGAACACCACCCACACACACACACAGGAACACCACCCACACACACACACAGGAACACCACCCACACACACACACAGGAACACCACCCACACACACACACACACAGGAACACCACACACACACACACACAGGAACACCACACACACACACACACACAGGAACACCACCCACCAACCCCCCTAGGTACACCACCCACACACACACCCCTAGGAACACCACCCACCCACACACACACCCCTAGGAACACCACCCACCCACCCACACACCCCTAGGAACACCACCCACCCACATACACACCCCTAGGAACACCACCCACCCACATACACACCCCTAGGAACAACACCCACCCACCCACCCACCCACCCACACCCCTAGGAACACCACCCACACACACACACAGCCCCGTAGGAAGACCCCCCCCCCCAGGAACATTACGCGCCCCCCCCTAGGAACACCACCCACACACACAGGAACACCACCCACACACACACAGGAACACCACCCACACACCCCTAGGAACACCACCCACACACCCCTAGGAACACCACCCACACACCCCTAGGGACACCACAAACACACCCCTAGGGACACCACACACACACCCCTAGGGACACCACAGACACACACCCAGGAACACCACCCACACACACACACACAAGAACACCACACACACACAGGAACACCACCAACACACGCACAGAAACACCACACACAAACAGGAACACCACCCACACAAACACACAGGAACACCACCCACACAAACACACACTAACACCACCCACACAAACACACACTAACACCACCCACCCACACAAACACACACTAACACCACCCACCCACACACACACACAGGAACACCACCCACACACACACACACAGGAACACCACCCACACACACACAGGGACACCACCCACACACACACAGGGACACCACCCACACACACAGGAACACCACCCACACACACAGTCAGGAACACCACTCACACACACACAGGAACACCACCCACACACACACACAGGAACACCACCCACCAACCCCCCTAGGAACACAACCCACCCACCCACCCACCCACACACACCCCCCTAAGAACACCACCCACACAACCCTAGGAACACCACCCACACCCCTAGGGACACTACACACACACCCCTAGGGACACCACAGACACACCCCTAGGGACACCACAGACACACACACAGGAACACCACACACACACACACACACAAGAACACCACACACACACACACAAGAACACCACACACACACAGGAACACCACCCACACAAACACACACAGGAACACCACCCACACAAACACACACAGGAACACCACCCACACAAACACACACAGGAACACCACCCACACACACACACACTAACACCACCCACACACACACACACACGAGAACACCACCCACACACACACACACACACACGAGAACACCACCCACACACACACAGGAACACCACCCACACACACACACAGGGACACCACCCACACACACACAGGGACACCACCCACACACACACAGGGACACCACCCACACACACACACAGGAACACCACCCACACACACAGACAGGAACACCACCCACACACACAGACAGGAACACCACCCACACACACACACAGGAACACCACCCACACACACACACAGGAACACCACCCACCAACCCCCCTAGGAACACCACCCACCCACCCACCCACACACAGGAACACCACCCACACAAACACACACACACTAACACCACCCACACAAACACACAGGAACACCACCCACCCACCCACACACCCCTAGGAACACCACCCACACCCCTAGGGACACTACACACACACCCCTAGGGACACCACAAACACACCCCTAGGGACACCACAGACACACCCCTAGGGACACCACAGACACACACACAGGAACACCACCCACACACACACACAAGAACACCACACACACAAGAACACCACACACACACAGGAACACCACCCACACACACACAGGAACACCACACACACACACACACACAGGAACACTACACACACACACACACAAACACACACAGGAACACCACCCACACACACACACAAGAACACCACCCACACACACACACAAGAACACCACACACACAGGGACACCACACACACACACACAGGGACACCACCCACACACACACAGGGACACCACCCACACACACACAGGGACACCACCCACACACACACACAGGGACACCACCCACACACACACACAGGAACACCACCCACACACACACAGGGACACCACCCACACACACACACAGGGACACCACCCACACACACACAGGAACACCACCCACACACACACAGGAACACCACACACACACACACACACACAGGAACACCACACACACACACACACAGAAACACCACACACACACACACACAGGAACACCACACACACACACACACACACAGGAACACCACCCACCAACCCCACACAGGAACACCACCCACACACACACCCCTAGGAACACCACCCACCCACACACCCCTAGGAACACCACCCACCCACACACCCCTAGGAACACCACCCACCCACACACACACCCCTAGGAACACCACCCACCCACCCACACCCACACACACACACCCCTAGGAACACCACCCACACACACACACAGCCCCGTAGGAAGACCCCCCCCAGGAACATTACGCGCCCCCCCCTAGGAACACCACCCACACACACAGGAACACCACCCACACACCCCTAGGAACACCAGCCACACACCCCTAGGAACACCACCCACACACCCCTAGGGACACCACAAACACACCCCTAGGGACACCACACACACCCCTAAGGACACCACAGACACACACCCAGGAACACCACCCACACACACCCAGGAACACCACCCACACACACACACACAAGAACACCACACACACACAGGAACACCACCAACACACGCACAGGAACACCACACACACACACACACACACACACACAGGAACACCACACACACACACACAGGAACACCAGACACACACACACAGGAACACCAGACACACACACACACACACAGGAACACCACCCACACACACACACACACACACAGGAACACCACCCACACACAAACACACAGGGACACCACCCACACACACACAGGGACACCACCCACACACACACAGGGACACCACCCACACACACACAGGGACACCACCCACACACACAGACAGGAACACCACCCACACACAGACAGGAACACCACCCACACACACACAGGAACACCACCCACACACACACACAGGAACACCACCCACACACACACAGGAACACCACCCACACACACACAGGAACACCACCCACACACACACAGGGACACCACCCACACACAGACAGGAACACCACCCACACACACAGACAGGAACACCACCCACACACACACACACAGGAACACCACCCACACACACACACACACACAGGAACACCACCCACACACACACACACAGGAACACCACCCACACACACACACACAGGAACACCACCCACACACACACAGGGACACCACCCACACACACACAGGGACACCACCCACACACACAGGAACACCACCCACACACACAGTCAGGAACACCACTCACACACACACAGGAACACCACCCACACACACACACAGGAACACCACCCACCAACCCCCCTAGGAACACAACCCACCCACCCACCCACCCACCCACCCACACACACACACACACCCCTAAGAACACCACCCACACCCCTAGGGACACTACACACACACCCCTAGGGACACCACACACACACCCCTAGGGACACCACAGACACACACACAGGAACACCACCCACACACACAAGAACACCACACACACACACAGGAACACCACACACACACAGGAACACCACCCACACACAGGAACACCACCCACACACACACAGGAACACCACCCACACAAACACACACAGGAACAGCACCCACACAAACACCACCCACACACACACACACAAGAACACCACCCACACACACACACACAAGAACACCACCCACACACACACAGGAACACCACCCACACACACACACAGGGACACCACCCACACACACACAGGGACACCACCCACACACACACAGGGACACCACCCACACACACAGACAGGAACACCACCCACACACACAGACAGGAACACCACCCACACACACAGACAGGAACACCACCCACACACACAGACAGGAACACCACCCACACACACACACAGGAACACCACCCACACACACACACAGGAACACCACCCACCAACCCCCCTAGGAACACCACCCACCCACCCACCCACACACACACACACAGGAACACCACCCACACAAACACACACACACACTAACACCACCCACACAAACACACAGGAACACCACCCACCCACACACACACCCCTAGGAACACCACCCACCCACACACACACCCCTAGGAACACCACCCACCCACCCACACACACACACACCCACACCCCTAAGAACACCACACACACACCCCTAGGAACACCACCCACACACACACACACAGCCCCGTAGGAAGACCCCCCCCCCAGGAACATTACGCGCCCCCCCCAGGAACACCACCCACACACACAGGAACACCAGCCACACACACACAGGAACACCACCCACACACACACACAGGAACACCACCCACACAGGAACACCACCCACACACCCCTAGGAACACCACCCACACACCCCTAGGGACACCACAAACCCCTAGGGACACCACAAACCCACCCCTAGGGACACCACATACACACCCCTAGGGACACCACAGACACACACACAGGAACACCACCCACACACACACACACTAACACCACCACACACACACACACAAGAACACCACCCACACACACACACACACACAGGGACACCACCGACACACACACACACAGGGACACCACCGACACACACACACACAGGGACACCACCCACACACAAACACACAGGGACACCACCCACACACAAACACACAGGGACACCACCCACACACACACAGGGACACCACCCACACACACAGACAGGAACACCACCCACACACACAGACAGGAACACCACCCACCCACACAGACAGGAACACCACCCACCCACACAGGGACACCACCCACACACACAGACAGACCACCCACACACACAGACAGGGACACCACCCACACACACAGACAGGAACACCACTCACACACACACAGGAACACCACCCACACACACACAGGAACACCACCCACACACACACAGGAACACCACCCACACACACACAGGAACACCACCCACACACACACAGGAACACCACCCACACACACACAGGGACACCACCCACACACACACAGGGACACAACCCACACACACAGGAACACCACCCACACACACAGACAGGAACACCACTCACACACACACACAGGAACACCACCCACACACACACACAGGAACACCACCCACCAACCCCCCTAGGAACACAACCCACCCACCCACCCACCCACACACACACACACACCCCTAAGAACACCACACACACACACACACACCCCTAACACCACACACACACACACACACACACACCTAGGAACACCACCCACACACACACACACATCCCCGTAGGAAGACCCCCCCCCCAGGAACATTACGCGCCTCCCCCTAGGAACACCACCCACACACACACAGGAACACCACCCACACATCCCTAGGAACACCACGCACACACCCCTAGGAACACCACCCACCCACCCCTAGGGAGACCACACACACACCCCTAGGAACACCACCCACACACACACAAGAACACCACACACACACACACACACAAGAACACCACACACACACAGGAACAGCACCCACACACCCCTAGGAACACCACCCACACACACACAGGAACACCACCCACACACACAGACAGGAACACCACTCACACACACACAGGAACACCACCCACACACACAGGAACACCACCCACCAACCCCACTAGGAACACAACCCACCCACCCACCCACCCACACACACACACACACCCCTAAGAACACCACACACACACCCCTAACACCACACACACACACACACACACACCTAGGAACACCACCCACACACACACACACACACACAGCCCCGTAGGAAGACCCCCCCCCCCCCAGGAACATTACGCGCCTCCCCCTAGGAACACCACCCACACACACACAGGAACACCACCCACACATCCCTAGGAACACCACGCACCCACCCCTAGGAACACCACCCACCCACCCCTAGGGACACCACACACACACCCCTAGGGACACCACAGACACACACACAGGAACAGCACCCACACACACACACACAGGAACAGCACCCACACACACACACACAGGAACAGCACCCACACACACACAGGAACAGCACCCACACACACACAGGAACAGCACCCACACACACACAGGAACAGCACCCACACACACACAGGAACAGCACCCACACACACACAGGAACAGCACCCACACACACACAGGAACAGCACCCACACACACACACAGGAACACCACCCACACACACACATACGCACACAAAAGAACACCACCCACACACACACACACACACAGGGACACCACCCACACACACACACACAGGGACACCAAGCACACACACACACACACACAGGGACACCAAGCACACACACACACACAGGGACACCAAGCACACACACACAGGGACACCAAGCACACACACACAGGGACGCCAAGCACACACACACAGGGACGCCAAGCACACACACACAGGGACGCCAAGCACACACACACAGGGACGCCAAGCACACACACACAGGGACGCCAAGCACACACACACAGGGACGCCAAGCACACACACACAGGGACGCCAAGCACACACACACAGGGACGCCAAGCACACACACACAGGGACGCCAAGCACACACACACAGGGACGCCAAGCACACACACACAGGGACGCCAAGCACACACACACAGGGACACCAAGCACACAAACACAGGGACACCAAGCACACAAACACAGGGACACCAAGCACACACACACAGGGACACCACCCACACAAACACAGGGACACCAAGCACACAAACACAGGGACACCAAGCACACAAACACAGGGACACCAAGCACACACACAGGAACACAACACACACAGGAACACAACACACACAGGAACACAACACACACAGGAACACAACACACACACACAGGAACACCACACGCACACACAGGAACACCACACACACACAGGGACACCACACACACACAGGGACACCACACACACTCACACACACACACACACACACACACACACACACACACACACACAGGAACACCACATACACACAAACACACAGGAACACCACATACACACAAACACACAGGAACACCACACACACACACACACACAAGAAAACGACCCACACACACACAGGGACACCACACACACAGTGAGACCACCCACACACACACAGGGACACCAAGCACACACACACAGGGACACCAAGCACACACACACAGGAAAAACACCCACACACACACAGGAACACCACTCACAAACACACACAGGGACACCACTCACACACACACAGGGACACCACCCACACACACACAGGAACACCACCCACACACACACAGGAACACCACCCACACACACACAGGAACACCACCCACACACACAGGAACACCCCCCCCCAAACACACACAGGAACACCACCCCCCCCTAGGAACACCACCCACACACACACACCCCTAGGAACACCACCCACCCACACACACACCCCTAGGAACACTACCCACCCACACACTCACACACCCCTAGGAACACCACCCACCCACACACACACACCCCTAGGAACACCACACACACACACACACCCCTAGGAACACCACCCACACACACACAGGAACACCACCCACACAGGAACACCACCCACACACACACACACCCCTAGGAACACCACCCACACACCCCTAGGAACACCACCCACACACCCCTAGGAACACCACCCACACACCCCTAGGGACACCACACACACACCCCTAGGGACACCACACACACACCCCTAGGGACACCACAGACACACCCCTAGGGACACCACAGACACACACACAGGAACACCACCCACACACACACAAGAACACCACACACACACACACACACACACACACATACAGGAACACCACCAACACACACAGGAACAGCACCCACACACACACAGGAACAGCACCCACACACACACACAGGAACACTACCCACACACACACAGGAACACCACACACAGGAACACCACACACACACACAGGAACACCACGCACACACACACAGGAACACCACCCACACAGGAACACCACCCACACACCCCTAGGAACACCACCCACACACCCCTAGGAACACCACCCACACACCCCTAGGAACACCACCCACACACCCCTAGGGACACCACCCACACACCCCTAGGGACACCACAGACACACACACAGGAACACCACCCACACACACACAAGGACACCACCCACACAAACACACACAGGAACACCACCCACACAAACACAGACTAACACCACCCACACACACACACACAAGAACACCACCCACACACACACAGGAACACCACCCACACACACACACACACACACACACACACAGGGACACCACCCACACACACAGGGACACCACCCACACACACACAGGGACACCAAGCACACACACACAGGGACACCAAGCACACACACACAGGGACACCAAGCACACACACAGGGACACCAAGCACACACACACAGGGACACCAAGCACACACACACAGGGACACCACCCACACACACAGCGACACCACCCACACACACACAGGGACACCACCCACACACACAGACAGGAACACCACCCACACACACACAGGAACACCACCCACACACACAGGAACACCACTCACACACACACACACACACACACACACAGGAACACCACCCACACAAACACAGACTAACACCACCCACACACACACACACACACACACAAGAACACCACCCACACACACACAGGGACACCACCCACACACACACACACAGGGACACCACCCACACACACACACACAGGGACACCACCCACACACACACACACACGGACACCACCCACACACACACACACACAGGGACACCACCCACACACACACACACAGGGACACCACCCACACACACACACACAGGGACACCACCCACACACACAGGGACACCACCCACACACACACACACAGGGACACCACCCACACACACACAGGGACACCAAGCACACACACACAGGGACACCAAGCACACACACACACAGCGACACCACCCACACACACACAGGGACACCACCCACACACACACAGGGACACCACCCCCACACACAGGAACACCACCCACACACACAGACAGGAACACCACCCACACACACACAGGAACACCACCCACACACACACAGGAACACCACTCACACACTCCTAGGACCACCACACACACACACACCCCTAGGAACACCCCCCCCCCCCCTAGGAACACCACCCACCCACACCCCTAAGAACACCACACACACACACACAGGAACACCACCCACACACCCCCAAGGAACACCACACACACACAGACACCCCTAGGAACACCACCCACACACACACACCCCTAGGAACACCACCCACACACACACACCCCTAGGAACACCACCCACACACACACCCCCTAGGAACACCACCCACACACAAACAGGAACACCACCCACACACACACAGGAACACCACCCACACACACACAGGAACACCACCCACACACACACAGGAACACCACCCACACACACACAGGAACACCACCCACACACACACAGGAACACCACCCACACACACCCCCCCCTAGGAACACCACACACACACACACACACACGGACACCACCCAGACACACACAGGAACACCACCCACACACACACAGGAACACCACCCACACACCCCCCCCCCTAGGAACACCACACACACACACACACACACACACACACACGGACACCACCCAGACACACACAGGGACACCACCCAGACACACACAGGAACAAAACCCACACACACACAGGAACACCACACACACACACAGGAACACCACACACACACACAGGAACACCACACACACACACGCACAGGAACACCACACACACACACACACACACACACAGGAACACCACCCACACAAACACACAGGAACACCACCCACACACAAACAAGAAAACCACCAACACACACACACAGGGACACCACCCACAAACACACAGTGACACCACCCACACACACACAGGGACACCAAGCACACACACACAGGGACACCACTCACACACACACAGGGACACCACCCACACACACACAGGAACACCACACACACACAGGTACACCCCCCCCACACACACACAGGAACACCACCCCCCCCCCCCCCCAGGAACACCACCCACACACACACACCCCTAGGAACACCACACACACACACCCCTAGGAACACCACACACACACACACACAAGAACACCACCCTCACACACACCCCTAGGAAGACCACCCACACACCCCTAGGAACACCACCCACACACCCCTAGGAACACCACCCACACACACACACAGGAACACCACCCACACAGGAACACCACCCACACACACACACACACACATACACACACCCCTAGGAACACCACCCACACCCCTAGGAACACCCCACACACACACCCCTAGGGACACCACACACACCCCTAGGGACACCACACACACACCCCTAGGGACACCACAGACACACACACAGGAACACCACACACACACACACACAGGAACACCACACACACACACACACACACACACACACACAGGAACACCACCAACACCCACACAGGAACACCACCCACACACACACACAGGAACACCACCCACACACACACACAGGAACACCACACACACACACACACAGGAACACCACACACACACACAGGAACACCACACACACACAGGAACACCACACACACACAGGAACACCACACACACACACACACACACACACACACACACACACACACCCCTAAGAACACCACACACACACACCCCTAAGAACACCACACACACACACACACACACACCCCTAGGAACACCACCCACACACACAGCCCCGTAGGAAGACCCCCCCCCCCAGGAACATTACGCGCCTCCCCCTAGGAACACCACCCACACACACACAGGAACACCACCCACACACCCCTAGGAACACCACCCACCCACCCCTAGGGACACCACCCACACACACACAGGGACACCACCCACACACACACAGGAACACCACCCACACACACAGGAACACCACCCACACACACACACACACACAGGAACACCACCACCCACACAGGAACACCACCACCCACACAGGAACACCACCCACACACACACACACACACCACCCACACACACACACACACAGGAACACCACCCACACACACACACACACACAGGAACACCACCCACACACACACAGGAAAACCACCCACACACACACACACACACAGGAACACCACCCACACACACACACACACACACAGGAACACCACCCACACACACACACCCCTAGGAACACCACCCACACACACACACCCCTAGGAACACCACCCACACACACACACACCCCTAGGAACACCACCCACACACACACCCCTAGGAACACCACCCACACACACACACACACCCCTAGGAACACCACACACACACAGGGACACAACCCACACACACACAGGGACACAACCCACACACACACAGGAACACCACACACACACACACAGGAACACCACACACACACACACACACAGGAACACCACACACACACAGGAACACCACACACACACAGGAACACCACACACACACAGGAACACCACACACACACAGGAACACCACACACACACAGGAACACCACACACACACAGGAACACCACACACACACACAGGAACACCACACACACACACACACAGGAACACCACCCACACACACATACCCCTAGGAACACCACCCACACACACAGCCCCCTAGGAACACCCCCCCCCACCAGGAACACCACCCACACACACACAGGAACACCACCCACACACACACACAGGAACACCACCCACACACACACACAGGAACACCACCCACACACACACAGGAACACCACCCACACACACACAGGAACACCACCCACACACACACACACACAGGAACACCACCCACACTCACACACAGGAACACCACCCACACACACACAGGAACACCACCCACACACACACAGGAACACCACCCACACACACACACAGGAACACCACCCACACACACACACAGGAACACCACCCACACACACACACAGGAACACCACCCACACACACACACAGGAACACCACCCACACACACACCCTTAGGAACACCACCCCCACACACAGGGACACCACCCACACACACACAGGAACACCACCCACACACACACAGGAACACCACCCACACACACACAGGAACAACACCGACACACTCAGGAACACCACCCACACACAGGAACAACACCCACACACACACAGGAACACCACCCATCCACACACACACAGGAACACCACCCATCCACACACACACAGGAACACCACCCATCCACACACACAGGAACAACACCCCCCCAGGAACACCCGCCCAGGAACCCCGCCCCCACAGGAACACCCCCCCCAGGAACACCACCCCCCCCCCACACACACACACACACACAGGAACACCACCCACACACACACACACACAGGAACACCACCCACACACACACACACACAGGAACACCACCCACACACACACACAGGAACACCACACACACAGGAACACACCACACACACACACACACAGGAACACCACACACACAGGAACACCACCCACAAACACACACAGGAACACCACCCACACAAACACAGACTAACACCACCCACCCACACACACACAAGAACACCACCCACACACACACAGGAACACCACCCACACACACACAGGGACACCACCCACACACACACAGGGACACCACCCACACACACACACAGGGACACCAAGCACACACACACAGGGACACCAAGCACACACACACAGGGACACCAAGCACACACACACAGGGACACCAAGCACACACACACAGGGACACCAAGCACACACACACAGGGACACCACCCACACACACACAGGGACACCACCCCCACACACACAGGGACACCACCCACACACAGGGACACCACCCCCACACACAGACAGGAACACCACCCACACACACACAGGAACACCACCCACACACACAGACAGGAACACCACCCACACACACAGACAGGAACACCACCCACACACACAGACAGGAACACCACCCACACACACACAGGAACACCACTCACACACCCCTAGGACCACCACACACACACACATGCGGTGGTGAGCTTCTGGGTAACGCCCCATTGTTGGCAGATGATGTTGAGCAGCTGGGAGGTGAACTGCGGGCCCCTATCAGACACCAGATAAGCTGGCGTGCCCCACCGTGTGAAAATCTCCTTGATTAAAATACTGGCTATGTTATGAGCCTTCGCTGTTCTTATAGGAAACATCTCGACCCATTTGCTGCTGTAATCTACGACTACCAGCAGATGCTCATTGAGCCGCGATGACCGTGGAAAAGGACCCATGAGATCCACTCCCAACATAAAACCAGGTTCCACCACGGGTGTGCTTTGCAGTAGCCCTGCCAGCTTACTTATGCGAGGTTTGTATTTCTGACAGGTGGCGCAGTTCATACAATGTTCCCAGACATCCCGACGTATCGGTCATCCCTTCCAGCAGTCTCCGTAGGGTTTTCATCCGTCCTAGATGACCACTGAGAGGGTTGTCGTGGGCGTACTGCAGGTACTGATGACGCAGAGATGTTGGGATGACCAGCTGAAGTAGACTACGTCCAGCCTGTTTGGGGATCTGACGATACAGGAACTGATTTATCACACAATAATGTATTTTTTCCATGTCAGGATCTAACCTTGCCTCTTTCCAAAGTGTCTGAAGCACCTCGTCCGCCTTTTGGGCCTTCTCCAGTTCCTCCCAATCACAGGGCAGACCCCACTGTAGATCATTGCCTCGGTGCACGGCCAGGGGGGCGTTCATGGTTTCCTCGTCCCAGCGTCGTGACAGGGAATCAGGAACGGTATTGCATTGCCCCTTTCGGTATTGGACCATAAATTCAAACTCTTGTAATCTAAGCACACATCGTGTAAGGCGTGAGGAGGGATTTGGATGGTTAAAAGCCCATGTCAGAGCAGCATGGTCCTTAATAATAGTAAAAGCCTTTCCCTCCAGGTACTGACGCCATTTCTCCACCGCCCACACTACCGCCAAACATTCCTTTTCTGATGCAGAATACCTGGTTTCAGGTCCGTGCTGCAGCCGGGAGGCGTAGGCGATCACATGCTCTCCATCTTCGTGATCTTGGGTGAGTACCGCACCCAGGCCGACGTTGCTGGCATCTGTCTGAACCTTGAAGGGGCGGACGAAGTCTGGAGCCGTTAAGATCGGTGTGCGTTGCAGAGCAGTTTTCAGATCTTCAAAGGCTGACTGGCATTCGGTGCTCCACACCCACCTGGCTCCTTTCTTCTTCAGGGCATGCAAAGGAGCAGCACGCTCTGAGAAGCGGGGTATGAATCGGTGGTACCAACCAGCCAGCCCTAGGAAGTGCTGTAGCTCCTTCAGGTTGCAGGGAATGGGGTAAGTTCGGATTGCCACCACTTTAGCCTCTTCTGTCTTTATGCCTTCTGCTGATATCACGTGCCCCAGAAAGGAGAGAGATGACTGACAGAATTTGCATTTTTTCAGATTGAGCGTGAGTCCAGCTGCTTCGAGTAGAGAAAAAATCTGTCGGAGATGGTCAAGGTGGGAGCAGGCATCCTTTGAGTTGATGACGACAATGTCAATGTAGACGAAACAGTATTTCCCAATTGCTTCAGCTAAAACGGAGGTCATGAGTCTTTGAAAGGTTGCCCCTGCATTTTTGAGGCCGAAGGGAAGACGGAGGAACTCGTACTGATTGTTCTTGGTCACGAAGGCTATCTTAGGGATGCTATCCGAGTGCATTTCCACCTGCCAGTAGCCGCTACGCAGATCCAGAGAGCTGAATATAGTGGCCCCGTAGAGCGCTTCCAGGATTTCGTGGACCTGGGGCATGGGGAAGCCGTCTAGCGGTGTTTTGCTGTTGAGGGCTCTAAAGTCCACACAGAAACGGGTCCCACCCCCCTTTTTACCCACCAGCACGACCGGGGCCCATGGCGACGTGGATGGCCTGATGATACCAGCCTCTAGCAGGTACTAGCAGGTAGCAGTGTCTCTGCACGCGAGTTCAAGCTGGATATCCGCGGTTAATCCGTCTCGAAAACGAGCCAGCAGGCTCTTCTCACACCACCCGCTTTCCGCCGCCAGCACCTGGAAGCGCACCGCATAGTCAGCCACCGTTGTATTTCCTTGACTCACCCTCAGCAGCTGATGTTCTCCCGATCTGCCCTGGTCCGGGTGGTCGAACACAGCGCGAAGCGCTTCGATGAACTGCCGATACCAGGTGGTCGCTACACCTCCGGCGCTCCACACCGCTGTCGCGCAGTCCATCGCTCTTCCTGTTAGATGCTGTGTAACAAAACTCACTTTTTGGGAGTCAGTCATGTTTGGGAAATCCTCGAGATAAAGTTCACAAGCTAGTAGAAATTTTCGGCACCCCTCGGGGTTGCCTCCGTACCTTTCAGGTGGCGCTGGGCGTGGCCTCGGAGGTGTCGCGTTCGCTGGGGGAGCCGCCGGAGGGAGGTTCGATGTTGCGAGCTGTGACACACTGCATGCCAGGTCGTGAATGGCTCGCGCCAGACTGCTGATGTCCTGCTGCTGTGCTCGTAGGTATCCGTGGAGGCGATTGTCTTCATCCGGCAGGGGTACACCTGCTGCGTCCATGAAGGTCCGTTCATGTGTCATGTTCTTGGGTTATTCAATGAGGACGCAAGATACAGGTTCAAGTTCCAACTCAGATTCACGTTTTATTTTCTCTTCTTAACCCTCTGGAGTCCGCGAACGCATATATGCGTTTTGAGGTGTTTTCCCCTGATGACGCCAATAAGAACTTAAATTACACTTTCAGTTTTGATCGTACAGACAAGATCTATATATTAATCGAATCTGTAAAGTGTCTACTTTTTTTTGTATGCACACATGTTAAAAAGAAAACTTTGTGCATTAATAAAATAAATAAAATAAACCGGGTGCGCTTTCAGCCGTCTCAGTCTCCGCCAAAATCTTTTTGAAACACGTCACTAAAATGAACTGAAACTCCGCGAATACTGCACACACAGACATGAGAAATATATCTATAGAAAGCTTAAAGGGTCTACTTTTAAATGATGCAGGTCACCGTGAAAACAAATAATCTGATTTTATGTAATCCGTATGAAAGTAAGGAGTGGTACAGATTCTCCTGTATCGGCTCATTACAGCTAATGTGCTCCCGCCTCCCTGCGCGCGCGCTGTTCATATGGAAATGACCTGAGGTGAGGCAGGTGATCACGTACACACCCCCAGGGCATAAAACAACATGCTGCATCTTACTTACTGTTTCTGCGTTTGAATGATGTCACGCTACACGGGTGAAGAAGCGCTTCAGATGGACAGCGATGAAGAATTTACTTTCTCATCAGAGGAAGAGCAAGACTCAGACGAGGAACGGCTTTATTTAGAACAACGTCTGGACTCCACGGAGGATGTAATTCCTGACCAGTAAGTCTTTTATTCTCACCATCACTGCTCTATATTTTATATGTACATTTGGAAAATACTAAATACCAGCGAGAGTAAAATTGGTTAAAATATTAAATATGCACGTTACTTACAAGCCCGCAATAAAATCTGATTACGATCTGTCTAAAGTTTTATTTTTTTATTTATATATATATATATACACGTGTTTTGTATTGTTTAGACCGTGTTTCAGATGGTCAAATTGTTCACCAGCTGTTGTTTGTGAATGATTGTATGCGCGTCCATTCTTCAAGTTTCAATTTTTGTTTTTGTTTAGGACTGTGGCCGCATCACCGGCGCGTGCACAAGAAAGTCACGTGAGTGTCGTTCAGTTTCGAGTTCACTGGAGACCCACGAGTAAGTGCACATTCAGTATATCCTAGATGTTAGTTAAATATAACTATATTATATAAATATATAATACAATATATTCATCATAGTCAACTGTAGTGTATTGTAGAAAAAATGTAGTACAGTGTTGGTAAAGTCATTTGTTCTGGTAATTACAAAGAGCTGTTGTTGTTTTCTATATTATAATATACAGTATATAGGCCTATATATATATATATGTGTGTGTGTTTATATATCTATATATTATTGTTAGCTATATTTTCTGTTATAGTGATTGCAGTAATGCTGCTAAAAAGTCAACTTTGATTGTTCCTAATAAACTGTTTAACTGAACTCGCAAATGAATCTCAAGATTTTTTTTGTGTGTGTCAAATATATTCTCAAATAACCTAAACACTGAAAATATATAAACTTATTTTATCCTCAGATTCTTTCTTGTAACTCTCCTCTCTCAGTCACATACCTGTCTGATGGCTCATTATGCAGATCAGTATGCAGGCCTTTGTCTTCTCAGGTGTGAATCACTGCATTAGTAATGATAGATCACGCCTTCTCGCATAGACCCTTTACACTCAAAAAGTGACTTAAAAAGTGTTAATCACTATATTGTTTTCTGTGAGCAAGTAAACAAGATAATTTTCACATCATTTTGAAGCAAAAACACTAGTCCACCAGCCCTTGTGAAACAATGTCTTGTGAACAAATTGTCTGTATGAGTTTCATGGCCTTATTTCAGCTACTTTTTTTTTCACAAAACTTACTAACCACGCATAATATTTTTTTCCTAAAAAATGCAAACACGTACATTCATTTGTCAGGTATTATTGTAGAATAGGTTGTACTGATTACAAGAAAAATACAGGTTGATCAATAATATATTATAAGTAGCTGAAAAAAGCACAAATATCAGAGCATGTCCAAACATCTCAAGGGCCCCAAAATCACCCCGGACCTCAGAGGGTTAAATTAAAGTTCTTTTCCTTTTTAAAGTCTTTGGTGAAAATATGAACTTAAAATAAAAAACAAACACAAGCACGAATCACACGAAACACAACAAACAAAACGGGGAAGCTCCTCAGGGAACCTCCTCAGGCTGGGTCTGCAGGCGGGCACAGTTACACAAGCACAGTCCTTTTCCTTCCAAGAAACAGACAGTAGCAATCACTCGAGATAATGGCGCTCACACCGCACGTATCAGCATTGACTTTAATCCAAGATACCTGTTATGACAGGTCTTACCCCGACCCTGCAGACTCTGCTCTGCCCTGAGGAGGAGACATGCACACACCGAGAGGTGAGGAGACACAAAGGAACATAACGTGAAGACAACAGTGAACGGACAAACGTGTCCGGATCTGACTGGCATTTATAGAGACACACGAGGGAGTGACACAGGTGCACATCATTCTGTTGATGAGGGGAAGACATACCACGTTGACACACTAGGGGGGGACAAGGTGCAGCTCAGTAGTCCGGAGACCCAGATCGTATTTCCCCGGACCGTGGTGGCACAGATGTGACAAATTGGGCTAGTGCAGTGGTTCTCAAACTTTTTCTGTCATTTCCCACTTAAGGGGGTGAGCGAATTTTCAAGCCCCACTTGTCAACAAAATAATAACGAAATCGGGCAAGTTTACTGTTTATTGAAATATCAATTTCTAAACCAATAAGATCAAACAACACCAAGTTAAAAACAGATAAAATACACGTGCAATTGTTATAAAAGGCTTATATTGTCACTTATCTTTGCATAATTGACCCCATGTTTATTAGCTGCTCAGCAATCGTTTGTAGTTTTTTTGCACTGGCCAATTCTGTATGCAACTTTGAATGAAGCCATTTGTGCTTTGCTGTCCACTGATTCAGATGTTACCATGCGATTCTCCTGCTGTCTGTATTCTGCCAGCTTTCTTTGAAAGAAGTCGAGCGGCTTATTAACGTGACTGTGAGTGTGTTGTCTCTATGTGTCTTCCTAATTTGTTGGGTCTCATGCTGCCAGCGGTTTAAGACACAAAGCACACACGAGCCTCTCTCCTGCCCCCACCATGAATCCAAGCTCAAGATAGGCTTCATTAGGGGTGGGCGATATAACCAAAATCTTCTATCACGGTAGAAGCGATTTTCTACCTCGATAACGATACATCACAATATAGCAATTTGTATCTGAAAATGCATAAATAAAAATTCAAACACAAAGAAACTGTTTTACATAATGTAATTTTATTTAAACTGTAAATTGCTGAGGTTTGCCGCATTTTTTTACTTTGGCCATATTCGTTTGGATGCTTGGATTTGTCATGGGTTCCTCGGTCATAGGTTCCATGGTGCGAGAGGGAGAGAGAGGGAACGCAGATGCAGGGTTGTAATGGAAACAGAAGATTTATTTTGGTTCTATGAAAAGTAATGTCCAAACAAAAACACACACACAAGAATGGCTATTGTTTCCCCAGGCTGGGTCTGCAGGCGGGCTAGTAGAGCTTACGGAAAAAAAAACAAAGGAAATTGTTGCGCAGACCTCGCGTCGGACACAGCGCTGACTCTCTGTCAGCCTTGAACTTGGCAAAGTTACTTTCAACCATATAACTCGCTCACGCCTGCAGACTCCTCTCAGTCCTGGGTAGAGAAAGACACAAAACAGTAAGTGACAAACACAACATCTACAGGTGCACAACGGTGAACAGACGAGGTGCAATGGGTTCGGCTGGAATAAATAGTGAGACACAGGGTAGACACAGGTGAACTTGATCTGTAATCAGATCATGTTGCGTGGGGGGGAAACAGTATGCACGTAGACACACTAGGGGGAGACAAAGTGGCGGCTCAGTAATCTGGCGAGCCCGACCTTCCTCCCCAGGACCGAGTTGGTTCGGATGTGACAGGATTTCAGATGATAGAAAAGGTTTGACGTGTTTCCACCACTTGTTAAAACAGTGCACTTGCGTACCTTACAAATCACATTCATCTCATTCATATCACTTTTCTTATACCCAAACCAATTCCACACCACAGACGATGCACCTTTTTTCTTTACAATCTCCTCGTTGTTGGTTTCGTCACATATAAGCAAACTCACTGCTGCTGCACCGTCTTCTTCCATTGTCGAAGTGTATGTGTGTCATGCACACTCAATCTGCACCCGGCACTAGGACCCGGAAGTAAGACGGGCGCCAAACCAGGAAGTATAAAAGAGGTAAACAAACGATGGCTTACCGCTCAGTCATTGAGTTCGGCCCATGTCGGTTACAGTTGTCGTTTCAGCAAACCGTGAGTACTCACCAGTTGGTTCATCTGTCTTTTGCTATTGTCTGTGTATTTATAGGACGCGGGTTAAATTTGTGTTTTTCCCTTGCTCCGCTTTTGTGAGAGTCCTTAGACTAAATCGCGTGGTTATCCTGCCTACTCGCTTCTATCCGCGTTTGGGTTTACCATCCACGCTACATTGGGCTAACCGCTAAAGCTACGTCTTCTGGTCACCTCAGGTTAGTTCATCTTTGACAGAATGACTGATCGCTCCGCGGTAAACCCAGCGGATCATGCGCACCTCTGCGACGTGGTAGATCAGCATGCCGTGCTAATCGACAAGCTAACCGGAGAGATCGCTACTCTGCGCCTGGGCCTCCAAGACGTTGTGGCTTTGCGCCGCGAGGTCGCCGAGCTCAGGCGGGAGAACGCGGATCTCCGGGCGGCTGTCGCTGGCGCGGCTAGCGGGCCTCCCGTCGCGGCGGTTGCCGTGCCGCACCCCCCCCCCCACACACACACACTGATGTCTTTTTATCGTTACCAGAGAAGTGGAACGGCACGGATGGGAAGTGCAGTGTACTTCTGACAGCTCTCGATCTGGTGTTTGAGTTCAATGCCACCAAGTACTCCACCGATCGCCTCCGCATTGCTCTTCTCGTCTCGTTGCTCAAAGGGCAGGCAGCTGAGTGGGCCACGGCAGTTCTCCAAGCAGACACGGACACCGCCCACTCATACAATGAGTTCACCCACCAGCTCAGGCTCACCTTCGAACACCCAGCGGGCGAGGTGGAGACCGACACTAGACTCTACCACCTGAGGCAGGGAGGATCGCCCGTGAGCCGCTACACAGCTGAGTTTCGCACCCTCGCCGTACAGACCACGTGGGGCGATGCAGCGCTCCGGACGTCCTACTACGAGGGTCTGGCTTCTCGGATCAAGGACGAACTAGCCGGACGAGAGCTTCCTGCCACCTTGGAGGGTCTGATCCAACTCGCACTCCGGATCGACCAGCGCCTTCTCTCTTCTCTCTCTACCTTCACCGTCACCGCTCCACGACCCGCAGACGCCGTTACCTACTCCACCCCGGGACATGTCGGTTCTCCACCTCCTGCCGTGGTTGACACAGGAGCCGGGGAACCCATGCAATTAGGACGCGCCTCCTTGACCGCTGCAGAACGGGAGAGACGCTTCCGCGAGGGGCTCTGCGCCTATTGCGGGTCAGCCACACACCACCGGGCAGCCTGCCCCCTCAGACCGGGAAACGCACAGGCCCGGTGAGAAGGGAGAGACACTCGCCGGGTCACCTTCGTCTCTCCGCCATCACCACCAACTCCTCCCGTCTCACGGTTCAGGTATACCTCCAGGTTGGCCACAAACGAGTCCGAAGTGCTGCGTTCATCGACTCCGGGGCAGCAGGTAAATTTGTTGACTCCTCATACACCAAAAAACTGGGGGTAAAACTCGAGGCGTTATCCCAGCCCGTTCGTATTACATCTGTCGACGGTCGCCCCCTATCCACCAGCCCGATCAGTACTCGAACCGAATTCATCACCATCTCCATCGACCAACACCATGAACAATTGAAATTCTTCGTCACCTCCATCTCGTCACCTCCCATCATCCTTGGGCATCCCTTGTTGCTCCAACATGACCCTCTGATTTCCAGGACCCAGAATCGGATCCTCCAATGGGGCGCGACCTGCAACGAACTATGCCTACGGGCAGCGGCTGGGACATGCTCTAGGGAGTCCGAGGCCCCCAACGTCGACACCAACGCTATCCCCGAACCATATCGGGACCTGGCGGAGGTCTTCTGCAAACGGCGAGCCACCCATCTTCCTCCACATCGTCCCTACGACCTCGCCATTGACCTCCAACCTGGTATGGTCCCACCCCGCGGCCACCTCTATTCGCTCACCTCCACCGAGACTCAGGTGATGGAGGAATATGTGAACAACGCCCTGCGCCAAGGCACCATCAGGCCATCCTTCTCACCTGCCGCCGCGGGGTTCTTCTTCGTGAAGAAAAGAGGCGGTGAACTTCGCCCTTGTGTCGACTATCGGGGGCTCAACAACATCACCATCAAGAACCGACATCCCCTGCCTCTTACCAACTCAGCCCTGGACGCTCTCTCTGGCGCCACCATCTTTACGAAGTTGGACCTCCTACAACTTGGTGCGCATCAGAGAGGGCGATGAGTGGAAGACGGCATTCATCACACCCACCGGACACTACGAAACCCTCGTCATTCCGTTCGGACTGTGCAATGCCCCCGCCGCATTTCAACACCTTATCAACGATGTCCTTCGTGACATGCTCGGCATTCGCTTACCTGGATGATATCCTAATATATTCACGCACTATGGAAGAACACACCCAACACGTCAGAGCGGTTCTCAAGAGATTACTCGCCCACCAACTGTACTGTAAGTTGGAAAAGTGCGCTTTTCACGAGCGCTCCACCACGTTCCTGGGTTTTGTCATCTCGCCCCAGGGTGTGGCCATGGACCCGCAGAAACTAGAGGTTGTGCGTCATTGGCCCCTACCCAAGACCCTCAAGCAGCTTCAACGGTTTCTCGGGTTTGCGAACTTCTATCGTCGCTTTATCCGGGACTACAGTACAGTTGCCGCCCCCCTAACCGCTCTGACCCGTCCTTCACCACTGCCTTTTCACCTCAACCCGGCCGCCATATCCGCCTTCCGGTCACTTTGTCACTGTTTCACCACCGCACCGATTCTCCACCATCCAGATGCCAGTAAACCATTCGTTGTAGAGGTGGATGCTTCAGGTGTGGGCGCTGGAGCTATCCTCTCGCAACAAGGTCCAGATCAAAAGCTACACGCATGTAGCTTTTTCTCCAGAAAATTTGATTCCACTCAGCAGTGATACAGGGTAGGGGACCGCGAACTGCTGACCATAAAGTGGGCTCTGGAGGAATGGCGTCACTGGCTCCAGGGCGTCAGCGAGCCATTCATAATCTGGACAGACCATCAAAACCTCATCACGATCAAGACCATCAAGCAGCTAAACCCACGACAGGCGCGGTGGGCTCTCTTTTTTGAGAACTGCAACTTTCACCTCTCATACCCCGCGTCTGTCCTTCCATCTTCCAGGATCATCGCCCCCCTTCAACTAAACCTGGAAACGAGAGTTCGCCAGGCACAAGGTACAGAGACCGAACCGGCAGGTGTGCCACCTGGACGACTCTTCGTGCCCGAGGTGATGAGACCAGAGGTCCTCCAATGGGGACACTCATCACCAATCTCAGGACATCAAATTCAAATTCAAATTTTAATTGTCACATACACAGTCATACACAGTATAATATGCAGTGAAATGCTTACACGACCGCCAGTGACCTTAAAAAAGAAAATAAAAGCTTGTACGTAAAATAAATAGTCAATAAAAAGGAAATACTAAAGAAATAAATTTAACTAGTAAAATTAACTGTACAATAAGGGCATAATAAAATATTGCAAAATATAGAAATATAGGGTAGATAGAGTATATATGTATATAGAATTTAAAGTGTCAGTGGTTGTGCAAATATGCATGAAAGTGACTAATGAAAGTGACTAATGAAAGTGACATGTGCAATTGTCCAGATGTATAAATATTTAGTGCAAGTGTGTATGAATGTGTCCATGATTGTCCAGTCAGTGTTGTGAGCTTAAAAAGATGTTATTAGTCCTGTGTGGAGGTGTGATTGAGAGACCTTATCGCCTGCGGGAAGAAGCTCCTCCTCAGCCTCTCTGTGTTGGCCTTTAGGGAGCGGAATCACTTCCCAGACCGCAACAAAGAGAACAGTCCATTAATGGGGTGACTGAGGTCCTTCATGATCTTCCTGGCCTTAGTCCAGCACCGCTTGCTGTAGATCGAGTGCAGGTCAGTGAGCTCAGTGCGGATGATGCGCTCGGCTGATCGCACCACCCTCTGTAGAGCTCGTCTGTCCTGCATGGTGCTGTTCCCGAACCAGGTCGTGATGTTTCCCGTCAGGATGCTCTCTATGGTGCAGGAGTAGAAGTTCCTGAGCACCTTGGAGCGCAGTCTAAAGTCTCTCAGTCTGAGGTGGTAGAGACGCTGCCGGGCTTTTTTCACCACGGTGTTGATGTGACAGGACCATGACAGGTCCTGCGTGATGTGAACACCGAGGTATCTGAAGCTGTCCACTCTCTCCACTGGGCTCCTGTTGATGACGGGGGTCTGGTAGTTCCTCTCCTGCTTTGTACTAAAGTCCACTGTCAGCTCCTTTGTCTTACTGACGTTCAGGAGGAGATTGTTCCTCTGGCACCAGTTCTCCAGATTTCCAATCTCCTCTAGGTAGTCCGACTCATCATTGTTGGTGATCAGTCCGACCACGACGGTGTCGTCAGCAAACTTGATGATGGAGGTGGAGTTGGTAGTGGCCACGCAGTCGTGGGTGTACAAAGAGTACAGCAGGGGGCTCAGAACACAACCCTGGGGGGCTCCAGTGCTGAGAGTGAGTGTAGCTGAGACATGTCCACCCATCCTAACTGCCTGTGGTCTGCCAGTCAGAAAATTGGAGATCCACTGACATATAGATGAGCTGAGTCCCAGGTGCTCCAGCTTGGTGGTGAGTGTGGAGGGAATTATGGTATTAAAAGCAGAGCTGTAGTCGATGAAGAGCATTTTAACATAATTCCCTTTCCTAGTGTCCAGGTGAGTGAGTGATGTGTGGAGGAGATGAGAGATTGCATCGTCTGTTGAGCGGTTCTGACGGTATGCAAACTGTAGTGGGTCCAGTGTGTCGGGTAATGAAGAAATGATGAAGTCTCTGATAAGGCGTTCAAAGCACTTCATCACTACTGAGGTGAGGGCTACAGGGCGATAGTCATTGAGGGAAGCAGGATGTGGTTTCTTCGGGACAGGAACAATGATGGACACTTTGAAGCATGTGGGGATCACCGACTGAGATAAGGAGATGTTGAATATCTCAGTGAACACAGGTGCTAGCTGGTCTGCGCAGGCTCTGAGGATACGACCTGAGATGCCGTCTGGTCCTGCTGCTTTCCTGGTGTTCACTCTCTTGAAGGCTCTCCTCACGTCCTGCTCGGAGATGATGAGCGCGTTCCCGGTGCTGGCAGTGTCTTCCTGTCTGCAGCCGTTAGCGCCGTTAGCATTAGCGCCGTTAGCATTAGCGCCGTTAGCATTAGCATCGCTAGCGTCTTTAGCTGCAGCCTCGAAGCGAGCATAGAAGGTGTTGAGCTCGTCTGCCAGAGTCGCGTCCACGTTTGTCATACCGGATGTTGGTGCTTTATAATCCGTTGTTGTTCTCAGTCCCTGCCACAGGCTCCTAGAGTCACTCTGTTGAAGCTGTGACTCTAGTTTTCTCCCGTAGCGCTGCTTCGCCTCTTTCACCGCCTTCCGCACGTTATATGACGCAGCCTTGTACGGTTCCATGTCCCCCGACGCAAGTCCCGTGTTGTAGGCAGCTGTGCGAGATCTCAGAGTGTCGCGGATGGTTTTATCCATCCACGGCTTCTGGTTGGGAAACGTGCTTTTCTCCACCGTATCGTCTACTAGCTTCCCAATAAATCCCACAACCGCTTCCGTAAACACGCTGATGTCATCATCGGAGCTGTTTCTGAACATGTCCCAGTCTGCGTCATCGAGTGCGTCCTGTAACGCGGCCACCGATTGGTCCGTCCAGCGCGCGACCTCCCTCTGAACCGGAACTTCCTGTTTCAGCCTTTGTTTATATTTTGGCATGAGGAAGATGGCGGCGTGGTCGGATTTACCAAACGCTGGACGAGATTGTGCCTTGTAACCGTCTTTGACCGTGGTATAACAGTGGTCCAGTGTCCTTTCGCCCCTGGTGGGGCAGGTGATGTGCTGATAAAAGTTCGGCGCTGCGCGTTTGAGGTTGGCACTATTAAAGTCCCCCGCCACAATGAGCGCAGCGTCCCGGTTTGTGTCTGGTGCTGTGTGAGCGCCTCATGCAGCTCGCATAAGGCAGTGTCAGTGTCTGCTTGTGGTGGAATGTAAACGGCACTGATTATGACCGATGTGAACTCCCGTGGAAGATAAAACGGATGACACATGATGGACAGTAGTTCCAGATTTGGTGTGCAGGAGTGTGTAAGAGGAACAACGCTCGCGCTGTTGCACCAGCTGTTGTTCACCATTAAGCACACGCCGCCTCCCCTTGACTTCCCCGAGTCCCGCGTCCTGTCCATGCGGTGAACCAAGAAGAACTCGGCTGGTTGGATGGCGTGGTCCGGTACCGCTGGGTTCAGCCATGTCTCGGTGAAGCAGAGGAGATTGCAGTCCCGAATGTCTCTCTGGAACTTTATCCTGGCCCTGAGGTCATCAAGTTTGTTCTCCAGTGACTGGACGTTGGCGAGCAGGATGCTAGGCAGAGGTGTGCGGTGTGCACGGGCTCTGAGCCGGTTCCTCACTCCAGCTCGTTTCCCTCGAGGCCTCCGCTTCGCGTCGCGTCCATTGTTCTCCCTCAGGATCTCACTCGGCCAGCTCGGATCCGGAGTTAAAAACGTCGAATTGTGAGTACATTGTATACCAATAGAAACAAGAGTGTCTCTATCATACCTAATGTACTCAATGGTGATGATTTTGCCGATTTTAAAACACTGAAAACTAACTTAAAGAACAAAAACAAACAAAAGGTGGTCGGAGCAGTCGTGACGGCAGCCGACCTCACCGGCGCAATCTCTAAAAAAATCCGGGCACCCGACGATCCCTCCAATTTCTTCAGCGTGATTTCTGGTGGCCATCCATGACGAGGGACGTCCAAGAGTTCGTTCAGGCATGCCCAGTGTGCGCCAGGGCCAAAAGCACCAACCAACCAACCCCAGGAGAACTGCAACCACTCCCAGTTCCTCGACGGCCCTGGACGCACATTGCCGTCGACTTCATCACGGGCCTGCCGGCCTCCGAAGGAAAGGACACCATCCTCACAATCGTGGATCGGTTCTCTAAAAACGTGGATTGGTTCTCTAAGAGCATCTGGTGGCTCTCGCCGGACTCCCGTCAGCAAAGGAGACAGCAGAGTTGATATTAGAGCACGTAGTCCGTCTGCATGGGTTCCCCAAGGACATCGTCTCGGACAGAGGGCCCCAGTTCACAGCCCGGTTCTGGAAGGCCTTCTGCCGTCTGATCGACTCCACCTGCAGTCTGTCCTCCGGATACCACCCACAGACTAACGGTCAGACGGAGCGGACCAACCAACAACTGGAGCGCTATCAGATGTTTCGTAGCAGACCGTCAGCGCTCCTGGGCCCGCTACCTCATCTAGGCTGAGCTATCACATAACCTCCACATCTCCTCTGCCACCAACCTAAGCCCATTTGAGGTATGTCACGGTTTCCAACCTTCCGTGTTCAACCACCCAGAACCGGAGGTTGATGTACCGTCGGCCCAACAGTTGGTCCGCAGATGTCGGCGGCTCTGGATCACGACCAACCGGGCCATTCAACGTGCCAACGCCCGCTACACTCACCAACACCGCCGCCGACATCCCCCGGGACGACTGTACCATGTAGGTGACAAGGTATGGCTTTCCACGAAAAACCTCCACCTCCACACCGAATCAAAGAAGCTTTCACCCAGGTTCATCGGACCATACCGCATCACCCACAGAATTAATCCTGTCACCTACCGGCTCCAGCTGCCTGCGACGCTCCGGATCCACCCAGTATTTCACCTATCCCAGTTCAAGCCCTTCATCACCTCACCCATGATTCCACCCCCCCCCCAGCTCCTCCTCCCCGGATCATCGACGGCGGTCCCGCCTACACCGTGCGCCGAATCCTCGACTCGCGCCCTCGGGGCAAAGGTACTCAATACCTGGTGGACTGGGAGGGCTATGGCCCCGAGGAGCGATCTTGGATCCCGGCCCGGTTCATTCTCGACCCCGAGCTAATTCGGGACTACCGTCACAGGGTATCCTCCACCCCAGGACCGTCAGGAGCCAGTCCTGGACAGGGGGGTACTGTCATGCACACTCAATCTGCGCCCGGCACTAGGACCCGGAAGTAAGACGGGCGCCAAACCAGGAAGTATAAAAGAGGTAAACAAACGATGGTTTACCGCTCAGTCATTGAGTTCGGCCCATGTCGGTTACAGTTGTCGTTTCAGCAAACCGTGAGTACTCACCAGTTGGTTCATCTGTCTTTTGCTATTGTGTGTGTATTTATAGGACGCAGGTTAAATTTGTGTTTTTCCCTTGCTCCGCTTTTGTGAGAGTCCTTAGACTAAATCGCGTGCTTATCCTGCCTACTCGCTTCTATCCGCGTTTGGGTTTACCATCCACGCTACATTGGGCTAACCGCTAAAGCTACGTCTTCTGGTCACCTCAGGTTAGTTCATCTTTGACAATGTGAAGCCAAACACGTCAAAAGCAAATACAGCGAAGTGCGACTATCTGGATAGCGCAGAGATGATCTGGTTTTTCGCGCAGCCCGGTGGATTGCGCAGCGCCGCTCGAATCACAAACCTGCGCGACTCAATTTATTTAAAATGTCAGGCCTGTTTAATATTGTTTCCGCCTTGCCATGGCTGGTTTGTACGTGCGCATCCCAGCGGGGTAAAATGTACTTTTATGGTCGGCGCGGTCTATTTCTGTCAGGGTCGCGCAGGTTTGTGATTCGAGCAGCGCTGCTCAAGTTGGCCCGACTTTAAACCATTATTGTTGCACTATATGGTTCCACTTTTTCTGCCGGCCCACAACTGATGTTATTTTAAATTTACTTGTATTAATGATCCATTTATTTGTGTGTGATTGTTTAGTTTTTTCCTATTATTTTCCACTAATTTCCTCCCGTTCATTGCACCCCACCTGTCATGTCTGTATTCCCCACTAGTGGGGCACGCCCCACACTTTGAGAACCACTGGGCTAGTGGGTCTTCGAGTCCCGTCCCGAGTCGTTCTTTTGACACATGACTCCCATAGATGCTATGCGGTGCAATAGATTCAAAAGAAAGACTGAGCTGAGAAGGTGAGCTACTTATTCTGTTTATTATATGTTCTTAGTTACATTGTAATATTTTCATAACTGGAACTATAGCCAAAATTTGTGTATGTAGACGTATTGGGGGTATTTTTTATTGAAAACGCAACATTTTAATTCATTTCTGATCAAAAGAACGAAATGACTCAAAAAAAGATTTGTTAATTTTGAGATTCAAAGAACCGAATCACTAAAATGATTTGAACTTCCCATCACTATTTTAAACTTTCTTCTATGCGCTCACTGTCATAAAGCGACACTTGCACGAACTGCAGCAGTGGTGTAGCTCATTAACTATTCCAGCCAACCAGAGACTAGAATCAGCGAGCCATCCAATCAGAAGCGGGAGGCGGGCAGATTCGGACTGCCAATCAGCCAAAACATCTGATTAGGTCCCTAGGCCTCCGCTTCTAGTTTGAATTAACGGCTGGAAGCCGCATCGTTGTGTGCGTTCGTTGGTATCGGTATTCTTTTAATTTCATCGACATAAGGTAAATTTAATGGTTTTTGTTAGGTAGTTTGTAATTAAGTACATACTTTAAGCTATAGAATGTATTGTCTAATGTGTTGTTAAATCTTATGTACTTTGCTTGTGGTATAATGGCTCCGTAGCTCTCGGCCTGTTTTCAGTCTCTGTGTAACAGCTATGTAACAGCTAGTGTAACAGTTTATATTTTAGTCTGTGTGTTTGTAAGACAACCTGACTTTTGTTGAACACAAAAACTATAGTAGTGCTTTTTTGTAACCTTGTGCAAATTAAATCTGTTGAACTCATGAATAAAATCTGCCTCATAATTACTGATGTAATGCTTTTCAAAAACATGTTATAGTGTGGAAAATGCATTTGTAAATTTTCCTAAACACCTTTAGTGTACTGGTAACACATTTGCAATACTGTAGTATAGAAGGTTGTATGTACTGTATGATACAGTAAAGTATCAATTACAAATACTCATAAAGTACACTTTGTGGTATTAACACACAAAGTGTACTTTGAGTATTTGCAATTGTCCAGAAGTATAACAACACGCTACTGCTGCAATAGGAATATACTCGTAGTATATTAATCATATATTTGTAATACAGTAAAAATAGCTGTAATGTACTTGTAATACATTAAATATATACTTAAATTGTATTAATTAGTCAGGTGTGTACTTTAGTACACACACAGCCATATACTTTAAGTGTACTAAGTATACTTAAAGTTGTTCTACTTAAGCACAACAAAAGAATACTTAATACACTTAAAATTGTGCTTTTGTACAATTTAATTACAACTTAAATACACTTAGTACAAAATTAGTTGTTCCAAAATAGCAAACTTCAAGTATACTAGTCATTAGTCTGGCTGCAAGTACATTTAAGTATGCTTTGGCATGCTAGGATTTAATATACTTAGCTAGGGCTGGGCGATATGGCTGAAAACTGTATCACGATATCAGTGTTTCATATCAGTCGATAATTATTAATATTTTCGACAATTATTAGTCGATAATTATTGATATTTATGACCCATTTAAAATAAGGACCAGTAGAAGAATATATTATATTTAAACATATTTATTTTAAACTTAACCTTCCTATGATCATAGTCCCCTCAGTTATTAGGAGAGAAATGCCAACAACCATGGGAAAAAAATTTAAATGTAAACATAAGTCTAAAGTCACAAATGAACTCTTAATTATCGCTTAACATTTAAGGTGCAAAATTAAAAGAAAATGTAAGAAATGCTTAATAAAGTGTAATAAAATAGTGAAATGCGTTTATTATATCAGATGTAGTTTTCTCTAAAGGCAACAAAAATATATTGTTGTAATATATAATATATAATAATGTTTTTTCATATTTAGCTCCAAAGCTTTGGAATAGCCTTCCAGACAGTGTTCGGGGAGCAGACACGGTTTCTCAGTTCAAAAGTAGACTCAAGACGCATCTTTTTAATCTGGCATACACATAACTCATCCCAGTACTCATACTCCAGTACACCTATACCGAATGGCAACTACGCTAATTCTCCCCATCTGTTCTGTATTTCTCTACCCATCCCGAGGCATCGGGAGATTTTGCCAGCTTCAGTAGACAAAGGCCGACCCTGCGAGGTTCCTGAGGCATCCAGAGAAGGACCAGCTCCAGCTGGATTCAGCTTTATGATGGTTGGAGCTACACATGCTGCTCCTGTGCTTCCAGTGATCCAGACCTCATCTGCCCTCTGCACCTACTGACTCGTCCCTATGCTGAACTGGTCTTCATGTCAATTTAAATAATTTCTGTCATATTGAATTTTCACCTGCACAACACACAAGATGTCATATCATTTCTATCTGTTATCGCCCAAATGAGGATGGGTTCCCTGTTGAGTCTGGTTCCTCTCAAGGTTTCTTCCTAATGCCATCTCAGGGAGTTTTTCCTTGCCACCGTCGCCGTCACCCTTGGCTTGCTCATCAGAAAAATTTCATTCATTCGTCTCATTATTATCTGCACATTTTTCTCACACATCGACACTTCCAATTATTTTCTTTTCTATAATTATTATTATTATTTGTTTTTATTTATTTATTTTCTATTATTATTTTATTTATTTATTTATTATTATTATTATTTTTTTTTAATTTTATTTATTTAATTTTTGTGAAGCTGCTTTGAGACAATGACCATTGTTAAAAGCGCTATATAAATAAAATTGAATTGAATTGAATAATATATTTGAGTTTGATGTTAATTCACTGGTGGGCCACCAGGGGGCAATACCGTGCTGTATACTATATGTGTCGTGTGCACTGAATGCAGTAAAAGAAGAATAGTGTTTCTTTTCATTTTCATTTAGGCATTTGGCAGACGCTCTTATCCAGGGGTGCGTTTCCCAAAAGCATCGTTAGCCAACTATGGTCGCAAGTTCCGTCGCTACCAACATAGTTCAACAACTAGGTGTTTCCCGAAACCATAGTTCAAACGAACATTCGCAAACAGCGTCGCAAACTTACGTGGTTGGAACTACAGCCTTCGACCTGTGGTTAGAAGCATAGTTCCTTGCCGCAGCTGGGTGTGTTCTATTCATAGTTAACGACCCTACGCCATATTAGTTTCTAAAAAAAATTCCCAACCACTTTGAGCGATTTGGAAAACTTAATGTTTTGGTGCTCAGATATTAGGTTATTTATTTTTCGGTTATTTTTATTACAAATTCACTTTAAACGATATAACAGCGGTACCATCGCAATTATTCTCCCTTCGAAGTGCCCTACAGAAGCATTATTTATGCCGGTTGGAACACAGCCTTGGTTTCGTTTGTGCGAAGAAAAGGTGAGTTTTTAACTGAGTATCTTTAAACATACCCAAAGAGAAATGTCTCATAACAATATTTGTAGTATTATGTTAGAGGTTTTCACTTATAATGAATGTTATCTGAATGTTATACAGTGCACAAAGTGTTAAGCACTAAGAAATTGTAAAATTTATGCACTACCATAGTGTAAGCCTATTTAAAATATTACTCAATACAAATTCAATGAATGTACCCAAATAAATCAACAAACTGGGGTTTGGGCACTGGCTGGGAATCGAACCCGGGCCGTCCACACCCCGCGAGCAGAACAGCTACCGCTGAGCCACAAGTTGGTCACACCTGCAAAGTCCCTCCACTTGTTTCTGACTTCCTCTGGGCTTCTCTCATACCCATTCCCAGAAGCATACATTTTTTGTGCGATTTCATTCCAATTTTTTGTCCGAATTTGTAACTGCAAGCTCTTTTTTTTTAGTAAATTGTGGTTTTCGTGTCATTTTTTCACGTCAACTCTCATTAAACCATGGCTGTATGTAAAGGGACTTATATAGTAAATAATATTGAGCAAAATAGGTAACAGGTGTTCACAACACAATCCCAGCGTTTTCAAAACCCATCATTTCTTTTTATTTTAATTGTACTGATGTATCAATACCAAATAAAAAATGAGTTAAAATGAAATATTGAAAAATTAAAAATGTTGCGTTTGTGACATTATTACACCACTTCTACGTTACGTCACTGCGAAAGCGCATTGAATGCGAGCCGAATAGAGAGAGAGAAAAAATAAACACACTATACAGTAGGGGGCGATATGTGCCTATTGCACTACTCCGCCATTGTATCGAAGAAGAAGAAGAACTACGGTTCAAACCAACAAAGTTCTAACCATGGAAGTGCGACGCAGGTACTATGGTTTTGGGAAACACTTGTGACTAGTTAGTTATTTTCTTCAACGTTGCATCGTACTATGGTGGTTAAGCAAAGAGCTACATAGTTGTACGGGAAACGCACCCCAGAGCAACTTACATTTTTATCTCATTACACATATGAGCAGTTGAGGGTTAAGGGCCTTGCTCAAGGGCCCAACAGTGGCAACTTGGTGGGTGTGGGGTTTGAACCTGGGATCTTCCGAACCGTAGTCCAATGCCTTAACCACTGAGCTATGCCTGGCCCTTTTCCTCTGGTTGTCTCACACAAAAAGCAAGTAATATTATAGATGTTAGTTGTGCATATTGATGCAGACATAACAATTGTCATACCAAAGAATAAACTACCCGCCAATGTCAGAATCAGAATCAGAAAGAGTTTTATTGCCAAGTACGCTTGCACGTACAAGGAATTTGTTTTAGTGACGGAGCTTCCAGAACAAAAAATACAAATGACAAGACAAAAACAGCATGACGCAAAAAAAAAAAAAAAAAAAAATGTGGCTAGTGAGACTAAAGTTATTACCCGCCACAGCCGAATTTTACCCGCATTTGGCGGGTGCAGAGGTCAACGCCATCTTGTCTCCGTTTATGCTTCCTGAATCGCGACCGTACTACTTCCGGGTCCTAGAGCCGGTCGCGGAGCGAGTGTGCATGACAGCAATCAAACTAGCTTCGAGACCAGCGTTTTCTTCCGACAGAGAATAAAAAATTGAAAGTTCTATTGAACAAATTTTTTATTTATATCGATCACGTGTCTATCACGAAACATATCGTTATATCGCCCAGGCCTATACTTGGCATACTTTTTTTTTTTTTTTTACTAGGGATTAACTAAGGCGTACAGCTCGTCCATCTTGTCAAGACATCACACGTTGCCCATGATAAGAGACGGGAAATACGGCGTGTACTTCATCCTTTCCTTATGCTCCACTAGTCTCTCTCCATCTTTGCCTCCTCTGCGCCGCTTTCTTCCACCTCTACATCCTCTCAACGTCTTCCGTGTCTCATCCGGAATATCAATCCGGAGTCCTAAACAGAATCGGATCTCTAATGCTGGTCGGCTTTAGTGCAATCAGCTGTTCCCTGGTGTAAACGAAAGAACTGGCTCCGTGCTGTTGCGCACTGATCACTCAGAGCGGCGAAAACATGTGTTGCATAACTCAAAAACCGAACATGAATGGTTTAAAAGTTCGACCTTGCTGATTAATAACTATAAGTTGTAAATAAATAGAGGAAAAGTATAATAAAACTGACTATTAAGGCTTTTTGTTTAAATACTATTATAATTTGATTAAAGTTTAAAGTGTAATTGGCATTAACAGTGGAAGACACAAATCTCCCACACTACATATCATATAAGCGATGAGTTGCTATATGTTGTGTTGTGTGTACAGTTTTTAGTGTGTGCAGGTTTCTTGCTCCCTAGTATAGTAACCAAAGGTGATGAAGGACAAGGGAGACAACACTGTCTGGATTGTGAATTGGCCTAGTGGATAGAGCGAGACTTCTCAACCCCTCATTGTTTGGACTTTGAAGCATGAGAAATTTTAGAAGAACCAAATCCTAAGGCTACCTTCACCTGGATGTGTGGACATTTCCCAAAGTCTCAAAGATTTGGTCCAACAGCTGGGCTTTTGGACGATAAGTAGACAATTGAATAGTTTACTTATTAGCATTTGGGGAATTTATATTTACATATATTTTGGCATACGTATACATATACATATATGGCATTGGACTATGGTTTGGAAAGTCCCAGGTTCAAACCCCATGACCACCAAGTTGCCACTGTTGCACCCTTGAGCAAGCCCCTTAACCCTCAAACTGATGGGCATCCCACCCCTTAGGGGAGAGACGACCAGCCACCATATCCTGCTGAAAATGGCAATATGCCGCGGCAAATTTTAAGGACTCTCCAACAGTTGTAAACAAAACCACTAAGCAAACATTAAGTAGAGAAAAAGCAAATCAAGTTTATTGAAGACATAAATCTGAACCCGTCAGAAGACAAATGCCCCATGAAGTTCTCCACTTTTGCAAGCAGGCCAATTGCACCTTGTGGCGCTCATTCTTTTTCTTGCCAGATGTTTGTGAAGTTGGTTGAGTAATTTCTCTTGATTTCTGCTTTCTTTGCCTTGACTGTTGCTCCCCTTAGTGAAATCACGGACACAAGACGTTCTCTGTTTGGTCACTGGCATTTGTTTCATACTTAAATATGCCGTGAGAACTAGATAACAAAAATAAAACAAAGTAAAATAAATTACTTACAAGCATTATCATAAATAAATTACAAGCATTATCATAGGAATGATCAACAAAAGTAAATATTCACAACACAAATAGCAGAATATTTACATTCATTTAAATGCAGGTGAACCATCACACTGCTCTTGTGAGGTCCACCAGCATGCATTAACTTTAAGCATTAAGTAAAAACTCATTGGCCACAATAACCAGAAGGGAGAAAAAATTAACTAAATCTTCACTCCATACATGTCTTCAAAGAAATATTTTAAACAATGTAACTCAAAATATTCCATCACAACAACTAATATTATATGGCAAATATACAGTGTCGCACACAATTAAACCCTGACTCCCCCTTGACTGGAGAACATTGGTTCCACTCTAAAAATACTATAAAAGGTAATTTAACCACAGATCCTCCTGTTCCTTATCATATTCTTGCTAAACCAAAAAATAAATACTTTAACACAAAATAATATATTTAACTGAAACAATTAAAATAAATGATAAAGAAACAGCATAACTGACTATAATAGCAGTTACATAGCATACAGCTTACTTCCTGCATCATAAACAAACTCCACAGAATCATGGCTACACATACAGTAGATGAGTGCAGGAGTAACTGATGAGTTTTTTTATGTGGGCATAAATGTTTTGGATTACTAAATTACATGTACAGTCAGAAACTATAAAACTTTATGCTAGCCAAACCCAAAGTCATTCAGCTGCATTAATATAAAATGATTTACTTTAAGAGTTGTGTCATATGATTGCTACATCTGTGTACTTAATACACAGTTTAATTCAGTGGTTCTCAAACTTTCAAGCTAGCAACCCCTAATTGAAGATCGACAAGATCTCGCGACCCCCACTATCAAAAACAAGCAATAAACATATGCTGTTCACAGTATTTTGACTACATTTACTATACATCAAAATACTTTTGGCTTACCTTTCAATGGGAAGGGTGTACTTGTTTTTGGCAGCACAAAAGCTTCATTCGTGGTCTGATGGATACAGCTACCCGCATATCATCTTCGACATCAGGACGTGAGCTGTATTTATTTTTTATATATGTAACAGCGGAAAAAGACTGCTCACACAGATATGTAGATCCAAATTGAAGCAGTCCATCCATTGTTGCGCGGGACTCGTGTATTCGGTTGCTACCGCAACTTAGTGAATACTGATACTGCGATTTATGATTTCTTCCTCACAGGGGCGTAGATTTAGGGTGGACGGTGGTGATGTGTCCCCACCAATATCCTCCGACCATTGAAATGTCCCCACCAATAATTTAATCCACTTAAAATAAATCGTTCTGTCAACATTAACCTAGAAACGCAGAAAGGGATAAATCACGTTCTCTCCTTGAGTCCCCCCGCCCCCAAAACACATGAACATTTTGATTGGCTGTGCCTTTCCCTGCTATCATGTGATAGGCTATTGGCTGCGTTCAGACACAAGCAGCGCCAAATGCAGTGGATTTTTTTCCCCGTGCGAGAAAATGTGTTGAGTGACATACAGTACATGTGAGGATGAAAAAAAAGAAGCTGGACATAAGGAGCTTTTTTTTCAAAGAAAAGTGTAAGTCACTTCAAGTTCGCTAGTGAATCCATCAAAGTAACGACAACAGTTAACGTTAATGCTAGTGTTTTTTTTTTGTTTGTTTTTACCGCTTTGACTGACATTCATTATAGCAGGGCAGGTTATAGTCTGTGAATACGGTCTTAAAACTAACAGCAGATTAAACAGCTAAATGTAAAAGTATAAATATCATCCCTGTCAGTCTCCTAATCTAATGACGACTGTTTGTCAGAAATCAGTCTTGTGAAATAAATTGATAAGTTACACACTAATATTGCCATATGGCTAGAATTTAGTTGACACCAATAGACAATCCACTTCACACAAATAGTTTTTAAAATGCATTCACTGACTTGGCAAACATTAATGATTTGATTCGAGGTTTGCACACTTAGAAGAAGTGAACTAAAATGATTGCTTTTTAAATGTTATGTGTTTATCCTGTTTTGTCAGGTGACAGAACCTAAACTACTGTGCTGTATATCAGACAGCGATGGAGAGACAAGAGGTCACAGGTGATGTTGAACGATGACTTGATATTATTATACCTACAGTGGCTTGCAAAAGTATTGGGCCCCCTTGAACTTTTCCACATTTTGTCACATTGCAGCCAAAAACATGAATCAATTTTATTGGAATTCCACGTGAAAGACCAATACAAAGTGGTGTACATGTGAGAAGTGGAACAAAAATCATACATGATTCCAAACATTTTTTTACAAATAAATAACTGCAAAGTGGGGTGTGCGTAATTATTCAGCCCCCTGAGTCAATACTTTGTAGAACCACCTTTTGCTGCAATTACAGCTGCCAGTCTTTTAGGGTATGTCTCCACCAGCTTTGCACATCTAGAGACTGAAGTCCTTGTCCATTCTTCTTTGCAAAACAGCTCCAGCTCAGTCAGATGGACTGCGTTTGTGAACAGCAGTTTTCAGATCTTGCCACAGATTCTCGATTGGATTTAGATCTGGACTTTGACTGGGCCATTCTAACACATGGATATGTTTTGTTTTAAACCATTCCATTGCTGCCCTGGCTTTATGTTTAGGGTCGTTGTCCTGCTGGAAGGTGAACCTCTGCCCCAGTCTCAAGTCTTTTGCAGACTCCAAGAGGTTTTCTTCCAAGATTGCCCTGAATTTGGCTCCATCCATCTTCCCATCAACTCTGACCAGCTTCCCTGTCCCTGCTGAAGAGAAGCACCCCCCCCCCAGAGCATGATTGCGTAAATGAATGGTTACAGGTTTTCAGCATTCTACAAAATATCTTCTTTAGTGTTTATCAGAAGGAAAAAGAACAGCCTGGACAATATTGATGTCAAACAAATATGCCAGCAGTTTATTTCTGTTAACGAGAGGCGAAGGTATGTTTCTTGTCTCCTTCATATAGGAGCAATATGCATTGAGCTGTTGTGTGGTAGGTAGTTCATGTTAGGGCTGCACGATATATAGAAAAAAAATCGTTATCGCGATAATGGCATGCGCGATAACCATATCGCAAGGAGTTGCGATAAATACTTTATTTGCCAAGCATTTGTGTGTCCAAATTTGACCAATCAGATGGGCCCTTACTATGTTTATACCCACTTATATCTTTATATATACATATATATATATATATATATATATAATTTATATCTTTATACTTCATTCTGTCGCGAACTAACCCCGGATGATCAGAAGACTTAGCGATTAGCCGTTAGCCGCGATTAGCCGTTAGCCCTTTTTAGACGGTAAACCCAAACGCGGAAGCAAGCGAGTAGGCAGGATAACCACGCGAATTAGTTTAAGGACTCTCACAGAAGGGGAGCAAGGGAAAAACACACATTTAACCGTGCGAAAGTAAACAATCTGAACCGACATGGCGAACTCAGTGACTAAGCTGTATGCAATGGTTTGTTTACTCCTCTTATACTTCCGGGTCCTAGTGCCGGTCGGGGAGCGAGTGTGTGTGTGTGTGTGTGCGCGTGTGTGTGTGACAAATAGTATTTTTTTTATTTCATTTTAGTTTAATAATATTTATTTTTATTTTTTAAAAAAAGAGGCAAGCCAAAGAGAATATTTTGTTTAAAAGATGCTCTTGTTTTAAGACACTATTGATGAGTGTATGGTTACATGTAAATAAACAGTAATGTTTGAAAGTAATTCATATTGTGTTGGCAGGTTTATAGTAACAGCAAACCAGAAGTCAGAATATCTGCTGAGGGTTTTAAGTCATTCATAGTGTTTTGAAGTCTAAATATTTGCAACTTCCTTGACATATAGTTTCTTTTTAGCCTGAATTAGATTTAATTACATCAGACAAATATCTATTACCTGTTTATTTTAGTATCATCATTACATATAAATAAATAAAAAAAATAGGCAATAATAATAATAAAAAAATGCATTTCTCTAGGGAAATGTTATATCGCAAGAAATATCGTTATCGCAGTATTCAACAACAATATCGCATATCTTCCTAATATCGTGCAGCCCTAGTTCATGTTTAGATATAATTTACTTTTATATATATATATATATATATATATATATATATATATATATACAGATGTTTGAGATGTTTCATTTGCACTAGTGCTCAATAAAGAATAGTTTTTATTTTATTAAAGACTATCTTTTTGTCAGTTATTAAACATTCCTTTAACGTTACACTATTCCTTAATTTAACTTAATGAATTGCATTACGAGTGGATTAATATCAATCGAAGCATTGCTAGTATTAATGTAAAGTGATCTTGCAGCATATTAAAAAAGCATGCATTCTGTGGACGGAGTTGGGGTGGGGGATTGGTGGGTGGGGCAGGGGATTGTTGGGTGGGGTGGAGTCATAGGTCCCCACCAATGTCCAGAGAAAATCTACACCCTTGCTTCCTCATATTTCTGACGTTTCCTACTTTGGTCTGACGGGGTCTTGCTCTTTTGCTTGGTCGATGTACATGGTTCCGATGACAATTTCTGTCACGTTTGTGGGTGTAACGGGCTGATGGTGTAGCCGTGGGCTTACAAAGGCAGGCATAAACGCAGAGGGTTGATTTCAAAATAAAGAGTCTTTTATTAATGAACCATACTCAAAACCAAACAAAACCCTGGCTCTGAAAGCATACTGTAACACACACACACACACACACACACACACACACACACACAGGGACTCAGGGATCAAAACCCCCTCAGGGGCTCACGAAACAAAACACACTCAAGGGTACCAGAAACATAACACACACTAGGATTCTGGGAGCTGGTAACACATAATCTCCCTCTGTGTTGAGATACCGTCTCTGTAACATGCAGGCTCTAATACCTAGAACATACAGTAACAAGAGCTCTGTGTTGTGACACAGGCTCTGACATACAGGCTCTAATACCTGGAGCACATAAATAGTTAGTGCGGTAACAGACTTTTAAGACGTCCATCAACCATATAACCAAAGCTCGGTTAGGTGGTAGCTAAAGCTCCCAGGACTCCATGAGTGACACCCACACTCACCTCTAGGAGCAACCCATACACACACGCTCACCTCTATGAGCGGCACTACACACACACACCTACGCTCCCAAGAGCGGCACTACACACACACACACCTACGCTCCCAAGAGCGGCACTACACACACACACACCTACGCTCCCAAGAGCGGCACTACACACACACACACACACCTACGCTCCCAAGAGCGGCACTACACACACACACACACACCTACGCTCCCAAGAGCGGCACTACACACACACACACACACACACCTACGCTCCCAAGAGCGGCACTACACACACACACACACCTACGCTCCCAAGAGCGGCACTACACACACACACACACACCTACGCTCCCAAGAGCGGCACTACACACACACACACCTACGCTCCCAAGAGCGGCACTACACACACACACACCTACGCTCCCAAGAGCGGCACTACACACACACACACCTACGCTCCCAAGAGCGGCACTACACACACACACACCTACGCTCCCAAGAGCGGCACTACACACACACACACCTACGCTCCCAAGAGCGGCACTACACACACACCTACGCTCCCAAGAGCGGCACCACACACACACCTACGCTCCCAAGAGCGGCACCACACACACACCTACGCTCCCAAGAGCGGCACCACACACACACCTACGCTCCCAAGAGCGGCACCACACACACACCTACGCTCCCAAGAGCGGCACCACACACACACCTACGCTCCCAAGAGCGGCACCACACACACACCTACGCTCCCAAGAGCGGCACCACACACACACCTACGCTCCCAAGAGCGGCACCACACACACACCTACGCTCCCAAGAGCGGCACCACACACACACCTACGCTCCCAAGAGCGGCACCACACACACACCTACGCTCCCAAGAGCGGCACCACACACACACCTACGCTCCCAAGAGCGGCACCACACACACACCTACGCTCCCAAGAGCGGCACCACACACACACCTACGCTCCCAAGAGCGGCACCACACACACACCTACGCTCCCAAGAGCGGCACCACACACACACCTACGCTCCCAAGAGCGGCACCACACACACACCTACGCTCCCAAGAGCGGCACCACACACACACCTACGCTCCCAAGAGCGGCACCACACACACACCTACGCTCCCAAGAGCGGCACCACACACACACCTACGCTCCCAAGAGCGGCACCACACACACACCTACGCTCCCAAGAGCGGCACCACACACACACCTACGCTCCCAAGAGCGGCACCACACACACACCTACGCTCCCAAGAGCGGCACCACACACACACCTACGCTCCCAAGAGCGGCACCACACACACACCTACGCTCCCAAGAGCGGCACCACACACACACCTACGCTCCCAAGAGCGGCACCACACACACACCTACGCTCCCAAGAGCGGCACCACACACACACCTACGCTCCCAAGAGCGGCACCACACACACACCTACGCTCCCAAGAGCGGCACCACACACACACCTACGCTCCCAAGAGCGGCACCACACACACACCTACGCTCCCAAGAGCGGCACCACACACACACACCTACCCTCCCAAGAGCGGCACTACACACACACACACATACACACATGCATATCATACACACCCATACTCACCTAAGCACATCATACATACACCCACACGTAAACCACGCTCATATGAGCAGCACTACACCCACAGACATGCATGTCATACATACATGCACACATGCATATCATACACACCCATACTCACCTAAGCATACATGTGTACATACACCCACACATAAACCACGCTCCTATGAGCGGCACTACACCCACAGACATGCATTTCATACACACACACACACCTCATACACACTCGTAGAGCATACCCAGGAGTCGAGCTTGGGTTAAAGGCCGGGAGAGACCCCAGAGACCAGGGAAGGACACTAGAAAATGGGGAGAGACACAAAAAACCAGATAGAGACACTAGAAACACAGGGACAATAATTACAACCACCAGACTCATAAGCTAAGGGTAAAATCAAAGAAACACATAACTACATTCACACAGAAAAGTTCTCAGAGCCAGTCTAACACAAACTAAATTCAAACAAAACAAAAGCCCACTAGACAATGAGAAAATAGGTAAATGAAGATTTTTGTCAGTTCATAAATATATGGAATATATTTCATACAATTTCATACAACATTATTTCATTTTTTCATTTAAGTATAATTTCAATAAATTTCATTTGTGTCATCAAACATATATGTCCTACAAAAGAAAAAGAAAAGTCCTACATAAGGAGTCAAATGTTATCCCTATACTGTATATGTATATCCATTTGTCTCTTATATATGAGGCGCCGTATAGGGCTTAAATCAAACTTCACTCCTGCACACACATATGAAATACTCACACATACATATATACTACTAACTGCTCACACAACTACATATGAAATGCGCACTCACATACACACTACTAACTGCTCACACAACTACATATGAAATGCGCACTCACACACACATACGTACTATTAACTGCTCACACAACTACATATGAAATGCGCACTCACACACACATACATACTACTAACTGCTCACCAGAGGTGTCAAGTAACAAAGTACAAATACTTCGTTACCTTACTTAAGTAGAAATTTTGGGTATCTATACTTTACTGGAGTAATTATTTTTCAGCCGACTTTTTACTTCTACTCCTTACATTTTTAAGCAATTATCTGTACTTTCTACTCCTTACATTTTAAAAATAGCCTCGTTACTCTATTTTTATTATCAGAAAGCGAGACCTTAATGCTTTTACATTTAGTCATTTGGCAGACGCTCTTATCCAGAGCGACTTACATTTTTATCTCATTACACATCTGAGCAGTTGAGGGTTAAGGGTCTTGCTCAAGGGCCCAACAGTGGCAACTTGGTGGTTGTGGGGTTTGAACCTGGTATCTTCCGAACCATAGTCCAATGCCTTAACCACTGAGCTACCCCTGCCCTTTTGTCACCCCTCACGGTACTTTTACTTTTATACTTTAAGTAGGTTTGAAACCAGTACTTTTAAACTTTTACTTAAGTAAAAAGCTTGGGTTGATACTTCAACTTCTAAAGAAGTATTTTTGAACCCTAGTATCTATACTTCTACTCAAGTAATGAATGTGAATACTTTTGACACCACTGCTGCTCACACAACTACATATGAAATGCGCACTCACACACACATACATACTATTAACTGCTCACACAACTACATATGAAATGCGCACTCACACACACATACATACTACTAACTGCCAGGGGCGGACTGGCCATCGGGAGCACCGGGACATTTCCCGGTGGCCTGACGGTCGTTCTGGCCTGCCGGCTGCCGCTGTGCAGATGATCAGCCTGGCATGTGATAGGCTGGTGTGCAACTACTAATTAATTGACGGATCTCTCAATCTACGAATCAGGCAATGCAAAGGGAAGATTAGACGATCAGGAGGGAAAATTACACTCCCACATGACCCCCCACATGACCCCCAACATGACCTCCCACATGACCCAACGTCAGCGACGCACTGCCTAATATCTGACTAAATCGTTAAAAAAAATGGAGCGTAAACGCAAAGGAGGAGCAGAGAGAGAGCGTATAAAAAGGAAAAAAGCCCCGGCCGCAGACGCAGCAAGCTGCTGCAAAATCCCAGCCATGTTCACCAGTAAGGGAACAGGTCGGTCAAGATTACATTTACATTATATTTATAATAATTTGGCAGACGAACACTTTCATCCCAATCACTTAGATAATCACAAGAGATAAAATTAAACCAACAACCGAGCAACAATATGTAAGTGCTGCTGTGCTGTGCCAAGTCTCGTTTCGTCTACATGTAGCATATTTTTCATATAATAAATAAAAATTAATAAAAAGTAGACAAAATAGTGTTAGTGGGTCAAATATTTTAAATAATAAATCAAGTAGATGGTATGGAAAAGAATACAGTATTAGTTATTTTGATTTTTCATTTCTAATCTACAATATGCAGCCTACAATGTTTGTTTATTTATTTATTTAGAAAAGGTGAGGAAGGAAGCAGCAGTAGCACTAGTGCTGCAAATGCTCCTGCTGTTGAGCTACAGTAGAGGTGGTGGACAGTCCAGCGTTAGAGTCAGAGCAGGAACCTTCAGGTAAAGTTTAAGATAAGCAAAACTAAACATGCAAGCAGCAGGCTATACTTTTTAAACATGTGCTTTTTATGATTTATAAGATCAGTAGTAGACTGTGATTTTGGGGACATACAACTGATGGCTGCACAATTATAAATACAGATTATTGAACACGCTTATTTCATATTGCAGAGCAACTAGATGTGCAGAGTGAGAGAGAGAAGGATTCAGGGAAAGATGAAGGAGACAGTGAAAGTAGAAAGCAGTTAGTAGTATGTATGTGTGTGTGAGTGCGCATTTCATATGTAGTTGTGTGAGCAGTTAATAGTATGTATGTGTGTGTGAGTGCGCATTTCATATGTAGTTGTGTGAGCAGTTAGTAGTGTGTGTGTGAGTGTTTCATATGTGTGTGCATGAGTGAAGTTTGATTTAAGCCCTATACGGCGCCTCATACTTATAAGTAGGTTAAACATTTTACTTATTTAAAAAATACACAAATAATAAAAATACATTATTTTCCTTAAATAATTTTTTTAATTCAACAAGTTTGTAAAAATACATCAAAATGAAAGTCCTTTTTCACACACATAATCAGGTAGTAGGTGCTGTCACTGAATCTGCACGCTATTAACAATGATGCATTTAGATCTTAGTGCTGCATTTGATACTGTGGATCAAAACAATGGTCTTATTTCTCATTTTGGAAATGCCTGTAATCTGTGGATCAGTTCTGAACTGGTTCAGGTTCTTTTTAACTAATTTTATATCTACAAACCGGATTCCAAAAAAGTTGGGACACTAAACACATTGTGAATAAAAACTGAATGCAATGATGTGGATGGCAAATGTCAATATTTTATTCAGAATAGAACATAAATCACGGAACAAAAGTTTAAACTGAGAAAATTTATCATTTTAAGGGAAAAATATGGTGAATCAAAATGTCATGGTGTCAACAAATCCCAAAAAAGTTGGGACAAGGCCATTTTCACCACTGTGTGGCATCTCCTCTTCTTCTTACAACACTCAACAGACGTCTGGGGACCGAGGAGTCCAGTTTCTCAAGTTTAGAAATAGGAATGCTCTCCCATTCTTGTCTAATACAGGCCTCTAACTGTTCAATCGTCTTGGGCCTTCTTTGTCGCACCTTCCTCTTTATGATGCGCCAAATGTTCTCTATAGGGGAAAGATCTGGACTGCAGACTGCCCATTTCAGTACCCGGATCCTTCTCCTACGTAGCCATGATGTTGTGATTGATGCAGAATGTGGTCTGGCCTTACTATGTTTATACCCGCTTATATCTTTATATATATATTATTTATATCTTTATACTTCATTCTGTCGCGAACTAACCCCGGATGATCAGAAGATTTAGCGATTAGCCGTTAGCCGCGATTAGCCGTTAGCTGCGATTAGCCGTTAGCCGCGATTAGCCGTTAGCCCTTTATAGACGGTAAACCCAAACGCGGAAGCAAGCGAGTAGGCAGGATAACCACGCGAATTAGTTTAAGGACTCTCACAGAAGGGGAGCAAGGGAAAAACACACATTTAACCGTGCGAAAGTAAACAATCTGAACCGACATGGCGAACTCAGTGACTAAGCTGTATGCAATGGTTTGTTTACTCCTCTTATACTTCCGGGTTCGCGCCCGCATTACTGAAGCATTACTTCATTACTCCGCATTACTGTCGTCGCGGAGCGTGCGTGCTTGCGTGTGTGTGTGTGTGTGTGTGTGCGCGCGCTTGTGTGTGTGTGACAAATAGTATTTTTTTATTTTTATTTTTGTTTAATAATATTTATTTTTATTAAAAAAAAAACAGGCAAGCCAAAGAGAATATTTAGTTTAAAATAAAATGCTCTTGTTTTAAGACACTATTGATGAGGTGTATGGTTACAGGTAAATAAAAAGTCATGTTTGAAAGTAATTCATATTGTGTTGGCAGGTTTATAGTAACAGCAGCAAACCAGAAGTCAGAATATCTGCTGAGGGGTTTAAGTCATGCATAGTGTTTTGAAGTCTAAATATTTGCAACTTCCTTGACATATAGTTTCTTTTTAGCCTGAATTAGATTTAATTACATCAGACGAATATCTACTGTATTACCTGTTTATTTTAGTATGATCATTACATATAAATAAATAATTTTAAAAAATAGGCAATAATAATAAAAAATGCATTTCTCTAGGGAAATGTTATATCGCAAGAAATATCGTTATCGCAGTCTTCAACAACAATATCGCATATTTTCCTAATATTGTGCAGCCCTATTGCTTACTGTCACATTCATGCACTGTTTATATAAAATATTTGCATTAATTGCTGCCAGGTCTAGGAGGTTGTAAAACACACCCAACGGCCAGCGCCGGGTGCCTCGCTTTATTGAATACAGCCACGCCATTTGATCCATAACATCAATGCCAACTTTAGTGCTGTTGTAGTAGGAAATTGTTTCAGGCAGTTTCTTTTCGCCATTATCAGTTGAAACTGCCTGATGCATTGTGCTCAGAACGCATAAATTTTTCTTTAGTTTTGCCTAGTAAATCGTGAGCACTATATTTCTTCGTTTCCCCAGGAAATGCTCCACAATACGCATTACAACCACTGTGATAACCGCTGACAAGCCGCCCTCATTGTCCTGTTGTCTAGAGAATGAAGCTTGTTGAACATGGACATTTTTAAACGCCTTTACTGTATGTAAATAAATAAATAAATGAATGAATAAATAAATAGCTTGAATGGAGAAACAAAATTCCTTAACAACCATGATTGTAACATATATGTACATATCAGAAATAAAAATACTTATGTTTTAATTTAATCAAATGAACACAAAAATATGACAAAATGGTCATCTCTAAGCTTTTATTTTTTATTGATCATATGATTGTTTTCTTTTTGGTGGCATTAGATTTCAGTCTGTCCACGCTGTAAGGTGTAAATGTGTAAATTTAACTAAGGTAAAGGAAGCATGTCTTGAAACATAATGCAATAATGCAGATCAAATGCAATAATTCAGATCATAAAATACACCTGTGGAAAAAGGAATATTTAGAGTCTGGGGACAAATGGAAGGAGGAAGGAAATCAGGACATCAGTTTTCATTATTTTACAAAATCTGAATATATTCAGTAAATGTATGAATTATACTCAAAGTATCAAATCCAACTATGAAGCCAGATTTAATTGGTACCATGTAACATTTTATTTTCTATTTATTTTATGTTTTCCTGGCGAAATACATTTTAGACAGAGACGTCTGCTCGGTCTTGTTATTTTGTTATAAAACTCCCGGTTCGGGTGTTCGGCTCAGAGTGCTGTCTCGTTATATTCAGATAATAGACTATATATTTGTTTGTTGCATTTCAGAGGGAGTATGTCTACAGTTTTATCGATAAATTTGCTCATATCTGCGCGTGCGTTTATCAGCCTTTTGATCAACGGCATCATGAAAGATCTTTTTTTACCTGAAATTTACCTGAAACTCTATGAGGCGCTAAGGATTAAATCAAACTTCTCTCATGCACACACACATGAAACACTTGCATACACATATATGAAACAGTCACACATACATATATGCTGCTAACTGCTCAAACAAATGAATGAAAAATGATCAGTCATTACATAATATCGATGGAGCGTGAAAAAAATTAACTTGAAAAATTATTTATATATTTATTATAATCTTTATCGAGGACGACATCATATAAATAGGACACAATAATTTACATTTCAACTTAATTTAGAAACCCTTAGTATTAATTGTTGTTGGTCACTGGCTGGGAATCGAACCCGGGCCTTCCACATGGCAGGCGAAACACCTACCACTGCGCCACCACTTTCGATGAGTTATAAATGTTTCAATATTTAATATCCGTAGCGTAATATTTCCACAGCAGCAGCGACAGGTATCTGAGGTGCTTATGTTACCATAACAGAAAAGTGAAGTTGTTCAGCTGTGGTAGATCTGATTTATTCAAACACAATGTTACGTGCGGGTGTGTGTGTAGTGCACGTATGTGCGCATGCGTGATGGCGGTGGATGGTTGGATTGTTGGATGGTTGGATTGTGTGATTGTTTGATTAATTGATTGTGTGATTGTTTGATTAATTGATTGATTGGTTGAGAGATTGATTGTGTGGTAATTGTTGATTGTTTAGAGAGAGAGACTGTTGTGTCGCGCCCTGCGCTCTCTCATTTTCTTTTGTTGATTTCTTTTTTTTTACGCGTGGATGGAAGTGTTCCTCCCGCAATTGTATATAGTTTCCTTTTGTTTTAAATATTGTATATATTATTCATTCTTTTTTTGTATATAGTTCAAGGAAGCAGTAGGGGTTGGGTGCCATTTTTGTTGTTCCCTGTTTTCTCCTGTTTTTTTTTGTGTTAGTTAGGTAGTTAGGTTAGTCTTTGTATTTTGATTTATATTCTTTGTTTTTGTTAGTTTAGTTAGTTTGGAGGGAGGATACAGTGGTGGGGTTTTGTTTGTTGTTTTGGCCTAGGCCCAATTCTGAAGCCAAGAGCTTCCTGTTTGTGTGTGTGTGTGTGTGTGTGTGTGTGTGCGTGTGTATAAAAAAATAAAAGACCACGCACAGTATCTTGATTGCAAGACTTATTATTTATTTATTATTTTCTTTGTTGCGTCCCTGGACCCTAGACCGGGGGTCGTAACAGACAATAATAAAGTTTTATATCCTCAGGAGAGGTCATTACATTGTTTTAGCGATGTTTAGGTGCTTATATTACCATAACGGAAAAGTGAAGTTGTCCAGTTGTTTAGTGTCACCATGCAGATGTTACACCATGTGTAGTTACCGAAATCTTTGATTTAGTTCTCATTGTGTGGCCACACATCACTTCCATATTTCCACATTCCGGGATAGGCGCGTGGTCCGAAACGAGGCATAATCGTTGTAGGGAATATTTGATTTTTAGTATGTTTTATGATATTCTGTGTGCGTGAGAACAGAATGTTACTTCTTTCTCTTACCTCGACACAAGCTGCACTTTCAATAAACACATCCTATAGTAGTTTATGTTAAAGGTCGTAAAACTGTTAAACGCTCGTAAATGCAGAGCTACTCCCAATTTTATGTTCTTCTTTACCTTATCTTTTCTAAACATTCCTGACCAAATGCAAACACTCCTGCACCCTTTTCTTTGGTTCTTTGTGTGTGTGTGCGTATATATACTCCTCTCTCCCACAATAAACTTGGAACGTCTCACTGAGCATGGACTTGTGTATTATTGAGGGGTTCCCTGGATCCAGGCGGGAAGCAAAATACAGGCTGAGCACTGACTAGACGGGGTCTAGCAAAAACAAGAAATCCTTACAATTTGGGGGCTCTATCCGGGATACCTCTAATCAGGTGAGTGCTGCTTTTTTATTTTTCTCTATAAGGATAGAGCAAGCACGCTCCCTGTTTTTTGGTATCTGGACCATATATAGTACGGGGGAGGATTGTCTTGTGGCTTTTACGCCAGTATAGCGCGCGCTCGCTTCTGAAAAGTTCCTTGAACTGAAGCATAGTGTGGAAGCTGTATTCCGTTGCCCGCTCTTTTTTTTTTTTGTCTTTGTTGAGCTCTTTTTGTTGTCTTTTGTTGTTGTATTGTGTGTTTTTTGTTGAAGATATTGGTTCTTTCTGTCGCGGGTTAATTCACATTTATAAAATGGGTAATAAGAACACAACTACTTATCCAAAGCCGGACCCAGAAGAGGTTCCGCGCGACTGGATGAATAGGTGTGGACTCACTTATTTTACCACACCTTGGCTTGATAATTTATCAGGGTGGACTGAACCACAATTTAAATTTTTAACCTATCCACGCGGAGGTACTTTTAAGCCTCAATATCTAGCCTCTGCTTACTCTCAGATATATGAGGGTATGGGTGACCCAGGATGGGATTATCCTTACATGGGTTCATGTTATCAAAAATGGGTAGAAATGAAAGCTCTTTGGGATAAATACTTAGACATAAAAGAAACTAAAATACAGAAGAAAAAGATTCCAAAGGTCACATCTGAAACTATATTCAAGCCGCCCGTTCATTCAACCTTTCCGATCCCTCCTCCATATCATGTTGACATAGAAACATCAGCATCTAACCAACAAATAATTGAGAAAATTTATCCTAATTTGAATCCCACTAATCCTTTTGTGAGCTGCCCATCTGTGCCTGTCTCTCCCGTACCCACAAAACCGTGCTCACCTTCGTCGGAAGTGTGTGCCTCAGGAAAGGGAAAGACTCCCAAGAAGGTGTCAGGACGAACTCCTGACAGCCCTCTTTCGGATGATCCCGAGGATACTGATGGTGAGGATTTTGATAACTCGGACGATGAAGGTCCGGATGAGAGGTCTCGCCCCAAACCTCGACAAGAAAACACTGCGTTTGTTTTCTCTATGGGACCAAAGGGTCCAAAAATCCTTCCACCATCCGTAAGCACGCTGAAGGACATTATTAAGATGCTCCCTTCTCCCAACAAACCTTTGCATTTTGTTGATATGCTGATAAAGGCTTCCAGGCACTGTCAGCTCGTGGGTGCGGATTATCGCTTTATTTTGCAATCGGTTTTGGGAGATGGGTACGATGAGGCTGATTTGATAAAGACGGTAAAAAGTTTAGATCCTGAAAAAGACAGATGGACTGTAGTGGTGAAACATGAAGACGTAGAGGGAGGGGGGAGACGAAAAAAGATTTTTCGAAAAAACGAAAAAACTTTTAAAAGATGAGCTAACTACTTATCTTCTTGCACGTCAACAAGCTAGTCAGGATCTGTCACAGGTAACTAATTGTAAACAAGAAAAGAGCGAGACCACATCCAGGTTTCTGGAGAGGTTTCGAGAGACCTGGACCCTTTTGGGTGGTATGCCCCTCCCTGAAGAAAACCCTAACCCACTTTTCCTTACCACCTTCTTGAATAATTGTCGACCAGAAATCATGAAGATTTTAAAGTTTCAATTGTCAGACCGTTCTACAACAACTATTAAAAAATTAGGTGAGCGTGTGAGAACACTGGAAGGATTTTAGAAAACAGACAATTGGCATGTTTGTTTGTGGAGAGTGAAGGACACAGAGGTGGAAAAAAGGGGGGTAGAGGAGGCCGAGGAGGCCGTGGAAGAGGTAGAGGAGGTCTGCAGGGTCAGAGTGCACCCCGTAGATCTGGTTATTGTTATTATTGTTATAAAGAAGGTCATTGGGCTCGTGAATGTCGCACGAAGGCCCTTGATGAGGGACGTAGTGGACAGAATGTGTACAATCGATTGAATGATGATCAGTGGCATGATGCTAATAAGGTGTTTTCTCCTAATCCTTCACAGCAGCCACCACAGCGAGTACAACCACAACAACAGCAGCAGCAATATAGACCCAATCCCTTCTCAGGGATGCAGGTAGGAGCATATGATGCATAGGGATGCCCGCAGAATTCCAGCCCCGCGATGTTACTTTGTACTTTCGAGTCACCTCAGGTTAATGAGTTGCCCTTTATAGAATTGTGTATAGATGGTTCTGTATTCTCTTTTTTGGTGGATACGGGAGATACAATGTCGTCTTTAGGTCGTGATTATGAGGGACCGCTCTCGAATAAAAGTATCAGCTCTGTGGGAATTGAAGGGGTTGCTCAACGAAATTATTTCACTCCTCAGGTAACTGTAACATGTCCTTTAGATAAGGGAATTCATCTCTCTCATCGTTTTGTCTGTATGCCTGATTGTCCTTTTAATCTGCTAGGACGCGATTTAATGAGCAGATTACACATGTCCTTGACTTTTTCTGGCGCAAAACTCACTGTTGAAGTGCCTGATTCAGTTCCTTTTTCCCACCTCACAAATATGCGTGTAAATAATTGTTTCCTTTCTTCACAGAACAGCTCTATTCCTGCTGCCCTTCAATGTGTGCCGAGCAGTCTGTGGGCTGAACATAAGGATGAGGTGGGGTTAGTACACTGTGTTCCTTATGAAGCTAAATTAAAACATTTGCAACCTGTGTACATCAAGCAATATCCACTCTCCGAGGCCAAGGCCTCAGGAATAGATGAAATTTTAAGCTCATTGCTCAAGCAGGGTGTTATTAAACCATGTGTAAGTTCTTATAACACACCTGTTAATCCAGTACTGAAACCTGATGGTACGTGGAGATTTACACAAGATTTGAGAAAAATAAATGACATAATTGTCCCTGTAGCACCTGTTGTGCCTGATGTGCTGTCCATCATCTCCTCTATACCTTGTCATCATTCGCATTTCTCTGTTATCGACCTTTGCTCTGCCTTCTTCAGTGTTCCTGTGGAAGAGCAGACACAGCCATTGTTTGCCTTCACCCACAGGGGGCGGCAGTTCACCTGGTCTCGTCTTCCGCAGGGTTGTGTTGACTCACCGGCTGTTTTTTCGGCTGTAGTAAGAGATGCACTTGGTGATCTAACTCTCCCCATTGAGTCTGTTGTCCTATCTTACGCGGATGATCTACTGGTGTCTGCCGCTTCGCCTGCCGTCTGCGAAGAAACCGCCATTTGTCTCCTGAAACACCTGGCACAGAAGGGTTTCAAGGTATCAAAGACTAAATTACAGTTTTGCAGAGACACTGTAAAATACCTGGGTTTTGAACTCTCCCAAGGCCAAAGAGGGCTCTCAAAGGAACGAATCCATGTTATTCTCGACACTAAACGTCCCAGCACTAAACATGCTCTCATGGCTTTCCTGGGACTGATCAACTACTGTCGTCAGTGGATTCCTGACTGCTCATTCTACGATAAACGCATCAGGACAGCCATCTCACACAATGATCCGCTCCAACAGCCTCTGACATGGACTGCTGACATGATTGAGGCATACAAGTAACTGAAAAAGGCCCTATGCTCTGCTCCAGCACTGGGCCTGCCTAACTATCAAAAACCGTTCCATCTATATGCGTGTGAGCACGGGGGCACCGCTTCTGCTGTATTGGCACAGGAGCATGGGGGGGGGGGATGAGACCATGTGCTTTCTTATCTAAAACTTTAGATGCTGTGGCACAAGGTTTGCCTGCCTGTCTCAGGGCTGTGGCCGCCTGTGCGGTGATGGTACAAGATGCTGAAAAGATTGTTCTCTCACATCCTTTAATTTTGTATTCTCCACATCACGTTAAACAAGTGCTACAGAACATTCAAACACAACACATGACGGCTCAGAGACGGTCTGGGTATGAGATTATCCTGTGTTCTACAAGTGACTTAGAGATAAAAACCACCTCTTCTTTTGACACCCTCGGATATGCTCTGGCACGCTTGATCAATGCACAGGACGACACGCTAATAGACACAGATCATGACTGTTGTTCAGAGATTATTCACTCCACTAGTATACGTCCTGATCTATCTTCTTCTCCATTAACAATTGGTGACACTTTGTTTGTAGATGGTTCCTGTTCAAAACCATATGATGGGAAATTTCTCTGTGGTTATTCTGTGTGTGCACTGCCAGATATAACCATTGAAGCTTACTCTCTCCCTTTCTCATCTGCTCAGGCAGCTGAACTTTTTGCTCTAACTCGTGCGTGTGTTCTTTCTGAAGGAAAAGATGTCACTATATACACTGATTCTCGTTACGCTTTTGGTATCGCTCACGACTTTGGCCGCATCTGGCAATCCAGGGGTTTTCGTTCTGCTGAGGGTAAGCTAATTTCTCATTCTTCCCTTGTTCAGGATTTAATAGACGCATGCCATCTACCTGGTACTCTTGCTATTGTAAAAACTAAGCTCATTCTTCTGGTGACTCTATGGAAGTGCGAGGGAATTCGCTAGCTGATCGTATTGCTAAAAAAGCAGCTCAACAACAGATTTTCTTTCCTGATTCTGGTTCTGATTTGATCAATACATCTTTTCTTGCTAGCTCTTTGATTCCCGATGTAGATTTATTGTCTTTGCAAGCTTCAGCCACGCCGAATGATTCCTCTTTTTGGCAAGCTCAGGGTGCCTACGTTGCTTCTGATGGTTTATGGTATTGTGCTGATGGCCGTTTGTGCCTGCCGTCTCATTGTCTTCCGTTCCTCGTGCGCGAGTTCCACGGTGTTACACATCGTGCACGAAGGGGGGTTAAGGACGATATGAAAAAACTCTTTTGCATAGCTAACATGCTTGGAACAATAGATTTATTAATATCTAGATGTTTGGTGTGTGCTCAGAATAATGTGACAAAGGGTTTAGGTAAACACGAAAGTCTTCTGTTACCTACTGCTCCGTTTGCAGAGTGGCAAATTGATTTTACACATATGCCTGCATGTGGCCCATTCAAATATCTTCTGGTTTTGGTAGACAAGTTTTCAAGGTGGGTGGAAGCTTTCCCGTGTGCTCGAGAGAATGCAAAGGTGGTGACCCGAGTCTTAGCGAAAGAAATAATACCTCGTTATGGCGTTCCTCATGCTATTGACTCGGATAAAGGAACACCTTTTACATCACAGGTAACACAGAATTTGTGTAAATATCTTTCACTGTCCTGGCATTTTCACATTCCTTATCATCCACAGTCATCAGGTATAGTAGAAAGAACAAATAGGACACTGAAAGAAAAACTGACTAAAGCAATGCAAACTATGGGGAGTAAAACCTGGGTTGATCTGTTACCTGCTGTTCTAGCTGAAATGAGAATGACACCAAGAAAAGATGTGCACATGTCACCACATGAAATTATATTTGGCAGACCTTTTCCCGTGCCATGGAGGAAAGGCAAACCCGCGATAGGAACAACTGATCTTGATGTACATATTGCTGAATATTCTGCTGCTCTAATAGATACTCTGAACAAACATTATGAACAAATTGCTAATGTGACTCCAGTACCCTCAACAAAACCCACACATCCTTTTAATGTGGGAGATACTGTTCTGGTAAAATCTTTGACCCCCAGAAAACTGGGAGATTGTAAATATGACGGACCAGCAGAAATAATCGCAATTACTCGTACTGCTGTCCTAACTGATCTTTTTCCACAGTGGATCCATGCTACTAGGCTGAAGAGATGTCCTGTCGGCGTGAGATCAAAGGATTAATAAATGTTTGTGTATTATTATCTATCTTTCTCTGTGATTTTTTTTTGTT